>OX235272.1:35852624-35889217 GCA_944472155.2 Trichobilharzia szidati
AGTAAATGGATTCTCGAGAAGTTAAGAGAATTATCAAAGTAAACTTCATTATTAATACTATCAGTGGGATGTTTCACTAAGCGCTGAAGAACTCATCTAGTCTGTATTCAAATATCAATGCTTGAAAAATGAATTTAAAACATTTATTTCCCGATATGAACTTAAAACAAGCAATAAAGGTTAATATAGCAGGATTTAATGAATTCATCAAATTTCGGTAGAACTCGTCAGCTGAATACTCTACATACACGGATATATACATACTTTTGAAATTACATTGGGAAATATAAGACTGATAAGTAAACAAACTACATTGAATTAGTCATGCAGAAAGACAGGTGCGAATGTTTTCCAGGTCATGTTTGAATAGATAAGGGGAGAGAGAGTATGAGAGGTCAAAATTACGATAAATTGCATTTCGCTTCAATTACATCACTTAGATGAACAATTAGACATTAGAGAACATAACAAGAATTGCAAACAAAGTAATATCAATAGTAATAGTTATACTAACAATAGTAATAATAATGTGTTGAAGTGAGTTAAGGTAATTTTACTGATAAAAGATAGTTTTAAATGAATCAATAATAATAAGAGGTAGAATAATAAGTAAAACGTATTACCATGGTAGATTCGGAGTCACGACCAGGTACAAAAGTACACAGAGACCTGGTTTATAAACTCAAATTGCACAAGCCTCTGCAATTGCAAGCATCTTCTTGTTTCTTTGTCTGCCCAAATGATCACCTGAGCTTGAAACAAATCATATATATACAAACTAACTCTTGAAAATTAGTCTGGTGTTCACTAGTGACTGACTACAGGACGAATTTGCCTGGAGTTCTAGTTAGAAATTATCATCAGTCGGATCCACCAGGTAGGGTGTGAGGAAAAATACTAGTCGACAGCGCTGGCTGGAGGTGGCGCTAACAATCGCGAATCGAAGGTCTGATGTTTGAAATTTAATGGGGTCACTTGTAAAGTACTGCTGAAGAATCCCAAACCAGGAGTAAACAGTTGTCCAATTTACTCCCTGTTAGTTTTCAATGGTTTTCTAACTGACATCGACCCGTGATCGGACGTGAAACATATACACAACTGTACCTTTTCAAATACAAAGTCTCAGCAATATAAGCTACTTATGCCACATCATCTTCCAGTAACACTATTACCAAGACTAGTAATATTCAGAATCTCCTTCTGAAGGTGTAATTATTTTTTTCCTTTTTATCGCACTCTAGGATTCAGATACAGTTAGATTTAGTGATGGAATATCAAAGATTACGGATATTTTATTGCAGACGTTCAATACAAATTCATAAGGTCACTAGTACAGCATGCAATACATTCAGATTTACCCAAAACTAAAATATTATTGGAGAAGTTATACATAAACATTTTTAATCCACATTACTTTTATCTAACAGACATAAAGGCATGAATAGTGTCATCTGTGAACAAATATATACTACCTCCTACACAACTTCATATATAAATTCCGTTTTTATAATAACAACAACAACAACTAAGATCTAGTGTTAGAAATTTGGAGGTGGTGTGGACTAAGGTGTTTTGTACTTTGAACACAATTTTTGTTGGTGTTATTACATACACACCTGGGTTTATGAAAATCATTATGTGTAACCTACAATAAATAATAGGTACGAGATAAAAATGCGTATAAACTATTGGCCTAAAGAGATGTTTAACACAGAAATTCTGTAAACAAATCCCCTATCGCCAAAAATATAACTTTTTCAAACCTTACTGAACAACAAAAGGACGCTTCAGTGGGCTTAAGCAAGAGGGCAACAGTCAAATAACCTTGAGCCGGCCAATCATGTGCTTCTAGGTAAAAGTGGCATTCATAGTATGTTTAATGTATGATAAAAACGAATAACGTAGGGTATATGTCTCTAATATGCTGCAAAAAGTCCCAGTTTTCCATAACAGTGGCTATAGACATACACCATTCTAATCCCTTTATTGTATATGCCTAAAATCATTCAACAGGATATGTATGAATACTGGTCATAGGATCCACTAATTCTGATGAATGATTGACTTTACGAATATAATTATTTTAGGGATTCAGTTATGCCTCATATCTACTATCTTTAAATTCCAAGGGAAAATATATGGACAAACAGAAGGTGTGGCAATGGGATCACCAGTATCCCCTATTGTAGCGGATATATTTATGGACAGCTGGGAAAATATTGCTCTTAATACATTTAATCCTACTCCAAAAATATGGTGGAGATATGTGGATGACACTTTCACAGTGTTAAAAACAGAACATATCTCTAGCTTCTTGACACATATAAACTCCCTACTAGAGGGAATAAAATTCACATTTGAATCGGAAAATAAACGAGGAGAATTAGCTATGTTAGATTGTAAAATAAAACGAATAGAAGAAGGCAAACTACGCACTAGCGTTTATAAAAAACCAACTCATTCCAATAGATATTTAAACTTTAATTCATCTCATCCGTTAACTGTTAAGGCAGGCTTAGTTAAGTTTCTAACAAACCGAGCAGTAGCACTAAGTAGTACAAGAAAAGACCTAAATGATGAAATAAAACAAATAGAGGTAGCTTTGGTGTCAAATAACTATCCTATAAAATTCATTAGGAAGATCAGTAAAGGCCAAAAGCAAAATAAAAATAATGGTGAAACTAATAACGACAACATAAATAAGAAAATATAAGGCATCTACTGTTATACCATATAAGGAGAGGACATCTGAGACCCTACGTAGGATTCTTAATAAAGCAGGAATTAGGGCGGCATTCAAACCTACAAACTTACTCAGAGACAAGCTCTGTAGGCTAAAAGACCCGGTGAACCCAATTAAACAAAATAATATAATTTACAAAATACCCTGCAATGACTGAGATCAACTATATATGTCAAACTAGTAGATCGGGGGTAATCAGATTGTCGGAACATAAGAATTTAGCTAAGGCAAGAATGGTTGACCCCGAGAAGATAAGTAATTTAGAAAAAAGCTCAGCAATTGCACTACATGCATTAACACACAACGACACAGTAGGGTGGGAGAGGGTTAATATTCTAAGATGTAATCTATGTAGGTGGAGAGAGAGATTGACTACTGAATCCTGGTTCATTGAGTCTACACCCAACACATGCAACAGAAATGACTCAATGCAAATACCAGAAATATTATTGTATTATTATTTTCGTTCTCTTGGGTTCCTAGCGTAACACAGAGCTTCAACTGCACGTCTCACTTGCTTCTGTCTTCACCTGTTTCAACTCCTCTTCACACGATCTCCTCCATGTCACCCTTGGACGTCCCACTCGCCGCCCCCTTTCGGGTTCCACTCGAGCATTGGCCTGACGCGCGATATCACCCAACGGCCTCCTCAGCGAGTATCCAATCCATCTCCACTTTTTCCTGAATATTTGTTGGGCGATTGGTTCTTGTTTTGTTTGTTCCCATAGTTTCTTGTTGGTTCTTGTTCTTTCCGGCCATCTGATCTTCAGTATAGAACGAAGACAGTTGTTGACAAAGGTCTGCAACAGGCTGTTGGAAATATTCTTTGTGACCCGTCAAGTTTCTGATCCGTATAGAAGAACTGACTTGACGTTTGTATTGAAAATCCGAATTTTGTTGTTGATGTTGAGGAGTGACGAAGATTTCCAGATTGGTTTCAGGTTGATGAATGTGTTTCACGCCTTTCCAATTTTCAATTTGACATCTTCGTCCGTTCCTCCTGTAGTTGAGACAATGCTCCCTAGATAAGTGAGTGAAGTAACCTCCTTCAAATCCCTCCTGTTGATGGTGATTGGCGCTGGATGTTGCTGCTGTTGTTGTTGTTGGTTGGTTGGTTGTTTTCATAACCTTCGTCTTGTCTATGTTCACCAATACCAGAAATATGGAAGATATTATTACCGCCAGTCAAATTAGAAGAGGATAACAAATAATCTCAAAGTTCTATTTCAATTCAAGCACATCAGAACATTCTAACAAGTTACTTATTATGACTATAAAAACACTTGCCTTATTTCCCATCTGATTGTAATTGACCAATAACACTCATATTATTATTTCTGAATGTACATTATCACATGTTGATTTTTATTCAAATATCTGGTCAATTCCACAAATGTATATGAATGAAGGAAAAAGTTGTGTGGGTAGCTTGATATGATTATGAGCAATAATTTGTGTTGGAAACGTCATTATTTAATATTATTGTGTAATAATGTGTGACTTATCAAAATAAAATCTTATCTATAATGAATATAATCTGATGATGATAGATAAATTGGTTAACATATCTGATGGATCCTAGCCCTAATCTTCATCGCAAGTTTCACCCTAACCTTAACCGCAACCCTACACCGTATTCCTAACCGTGAATCAGGTTGAAACTTGCAAAAAAATTATGAAAAGCATTCACCTGTAATGTTTAGCGATTTGATCGATTGGCTCAAGGTCATTTGGCCGCAGTATCTATTCTTCACTCATGCCGAAAAGAGATATTGTCAAATCTCTCGCATCTGGTTCAACTAATCATCAGAAAACCGCTACATAAAAATTGTAGGGAGTGAATTTACAATAACGGCTAGCCGTTTTGGAAACAAAAACCAGATGACACAAAAGCCGTCAATCATTGCTTCCCAAAACTAAGAATGAAGAAATAATGCCACTGTAATAAAAAATTACCAATTTGTTAAATGATTGGAGTTAATCGACAGGACGCCTTGGACCTAGGTTTCGTGCTTGTTAGCACTCGTCAGCAAGGCGTATCTGCAATCTTGAGGGAACTCATGTCCCCATAGTGTCTGACTGCATCACTCGGCGACCCGGGCTCGAACCTCAGAAGGAACATAAGTCCCTGGTGGGTGCCTACAAGCATGAAACCTAAATCCAAGGCTTCCTGGCGATTGCTTCCAATCATCTAGTGACTACAATTCAGAAGGTATTGTGATGGCAGGCCACCTGGCATAGTATACTGGCCATATGGTAAAGCTGACTGAGAATTCAGTCTGCACCTAACGGAGGATTAGACACGCATGGCATTAGTTACTACCTAGTGCCTAATCAAATTACTAGTTCAGTTTTAAAAATTAAATATCAACCGAAAGCTTGTAAATAGAACTTCATTCAAAAATTTAAACATCATCAATAAGTTACTAACAGGTAAAGTTAACATTTCGATACAGAAAGATTACTGGATAAAAAAAGCTATGCTAGCCTCTTTCTTCTGAGGAGAACAAAATGGAAAATAGTTAACGTTTAAATATCCTCTCGGATAGTTTTCTTTTTGGTTGTAATTGAATGTTACATCAGTACATGGGACTAACCTTTGCAGAAGCATCACATGCACCCGAAATAAATGTCTGGAGATTTGGTGCAAGACTCAAGCTCATCACATCTCCTGTGTGTCCGGTAAAAGAAGCAATCTGTTGTCCAGTTTCAATATCCCAAAGTGCACTAAAATGTGACAGAAACGGAAATCAGTACTATAAATTCTACATCGACTAAAACAAAGCAGATGAAATGAATCGAAGAATAATATTTTAATTCTACTTATGATTTTGAAAATTTGAAATACATATTCAGCAGCTACGAAAGTGAATCCCAAAAGTAACTTATTGCACGCACCGAGTCACAACATACACTTTAGAGTCAATGAAAAACTAATACCGCCTCGTTTCAGACGAAAAAATGGAATGTATCAAAAGTATATTTAATATATCACAGGGCTTAACTTCTCTATTATGACCAGTGTGCAGATAAAAACTCATTTTTAAGGTTAAAGAATAGTACACAACATTAACTGTGAGGATATTTTTTTAAATCTGATATTCCAAAATCATACTAGCAATGAATTCACAATTCTGATAAATTTAGTGATTACATTGACTAAACTTATTTATAAGGTTTTATTGAGTAGTCGAACCGACAAGCGATTCAAATGTGTCATTCGCAAATTAAACAGCTAGACGTGGAATTTCACCACAAAATTATTCAGATCACAATACATCATCTGCTTGATATCATAAACGGCAGTCAACGGACAGAATATAAAAGCATGCTGCTATATACTCCTGATTGACTGGTACGCGAAGTTAGATAAACACCCACATCAAACTGAGTACAAGGCTGATAAGTTTGGCCTAAAATGAGTAAAACAGCCATCCGATGTTTCGATCACTTCGACCCGACCAACAATCACTACTCGCTGATGTCAGTGGTGCCCAACTACTTACATATCAGACAATCTATCAGTAGCATTTAGTGAAATGAACTGATAACTGCTGAGTTGCAGCTTAAACCACTTGTAGTAGAGAGCTATTGAGAAACGCCTTCTATTGATGCCTAAAAACTTAACTTCGCACTGGCTATGGTCAATTTTGATTTGAAATCGCCATCGGCAGTTGTATACTTTATCCGCTTGTTGATTGCATATTTCACATGAAGATGCAAGCGTAAGAATGGGGATATGACAACAAAAGGCAAAAAAGGTTTCAACGTTACGTATACAGAGATAAATTTAAGACAAATCTTAAATGCTAAATTTTTATGATGTCGAGTAACTTACTTCTAATTATCCTCAGAAATGTTTCGTAATGAAGTAATGGATGACACACGAAGGCTGTTTTATTAGCCACCACTATGAATGCTCTCAGGAGTGATGTTTATTACAAATGAGGACGACCTCTAGATGCGAATCAGTAACCCACTACACGAAAACGCAACAATATTGATCAATAATACAACACTACAAAGACATCCAGCTTCATTGGTTACGGTAAACTACGGAAGATTTAAAGAAAACTTTAGTTTATCAAAGTTATATATGCATTATTCATACTTTCTGTGTAACCCTTAGAAACTGTTGTGAATGACAGAGACTGATTTCGGAATTTTTTTCGTTACCTAGCACAATATAGGTAAGTTATTAATTCCGTTGTATTCTCTGAGAGGCTGATTTAATTGCTACGTTTTTGTTATCCTTCTAGAGTTGCTACACTCTATATCCGGATATTCAGTAGGTAGTAAAAAAGGAGGCAAAAGAATGATAAGATCAGTAAAGAATTTCGAAAATAAGATGAAGACACCAACAACGAGTCAATGTAGAAATTTGCTCGAAAGGAAGAATGTAATTATGATAGATTTTAGTGCTGTAATAAGTCGCTATCTATAGGTTTCATTAGATTGAAAATCACCATTGAGTCATATGAAAAAGAGAGCACTTACCAACATGGTTTTACAAAGGAGAAAATCGATGCCCCCGCAGTTCCATCTTAGAACATCTGATAGAATCCGGACACCAAGCTACACCTCAAACAAACTTCAAAGTCGTCTACAGAGTAAGAAGTAGTCTTCCTAAAGGTGTACGAATCAGACTTCTTCAAACTGCAGAAGCAATGACGATTCACTTGCTAAGTCCTGAACTCTGCATACAGAAGAAGTTCGTTCAATCACTACACTTGCAATGGACGTAATCTATCTTATTAGCCGACAAGTAAATTCTACCTAATCTTTTCTTCTGTCTCTTCATTAGTATTATTTTGTCTTCTCAATTGTAATATTTTACATTTTCAACTTTCTTGTTCTCTACCCCAACCCGATTCAATTTCTGCACCTCACTACCACTGTTACTGATTTGAACATCGCTCAGTTTCTAGTCATTTATGTTACGTCATCCAACTTATTTACTCAATTTCACTTCTACTTAATCTCTACCTGTAATTACCTCTGTTGCTATCCTGACCTAAGTTGTAACATTTTAGTCAATTATATTACGTCATCTAGCTTACTAACTCAATCTTACTTTAGTTGCTGTCTGATTAACTTTGTCTCTATAAGTTTCAGTAATTGAATACACACGGTTCGTAACAACGGCAGATGACTTTTTTAGGGTCACGTCCTTACCTAATCTGCTTTAGTCCTAGCACAACAATACGAGACAAACGGGAAATAAGCAGATGTGACATAGCCACCTCAGGTACTGGAGATTAATAATAATTACTTTTCATACTTAATACCGTATGTCTAAATTCCACACCGCTAACTTGCTTCTGACTTCCAGTGGAGAATTAGATTATGAACTTACTAGGAAACATTATCTTAGGTTGACACACTTCAAAAAAAAGGAGAAACAAGCGTGTATAGAAGAGAAAGAATGATTTAATGTAGAACGATGATATTCAAAACTTCGAAGAAGACAAGAATCGAATACATACATGCCATACATGCTGTCAAATAGCTTGTTTTAATTTACCACACTACAAAAAGAAGTGACCCTGACTACTTGGTTTTGACAGTTTGAATTATCTCCATAAATTTATCGACATACTACATCTCTAGCGTCATTTATAATCATGCTGATTTGTCTTGGAAAGCGATTAGAATATCCTTCTTAGAGAACACAGCACCAGAAACATAGGAGCTACAAACCACTACCACCACTGAAAGTGCAAATTTTACTATTTCAAGCTAATAATGACATAATATGGAGTGCTTACTAGCCATGTATATTACGTTTATTTAACCTTACTCTATAACTTTCTTCAACTTTCCCTCAACTATTCGATTCTCTTTTTAGACAGCAATTCACTACTGTCACTCTTACGCGTCCACTTTGAGCATTTCATCTTATTTCTACATTACTTCCACACTCGTCAATTAGGACAATCAACCAACATGTTTTGCATTTAACAACAATTCTTCCGTCAAATTTCAAATCTTTACTTGTGAATGATTGCATAATTTTTGTCATTTCTCTAAAAGCCACTTCTGAGTTGCTGTGAAAATGGTTTCACATACACGTTTATCAAATGCTTGTAAATAAAAATCCAGTAAGGACACGATACTTATATGTATCGACAGTAACTACCTGGAAGTTGTATTTAATACAGATTGATTAGGATTTCAGGAAATTTCAGGAAACAAGATACAGCCTACATTAAACTAAGCCAAAAATAGAAAGAAAATTGCAGTAAAACTCAAAACAAATGTAACTATGGTACATAAAATGCTATCGGAATGATGAATTCTCAACAAAGTAGGAGATATATACACTGAACGATAAGAACGTGACATTTACAAGTCATTCCAGGTGATAACGTAGTTTATAACTTGAAATGAAACGACCTATGCGAAAATGAAAGTATGACAGAAAGGCTAAATTTCATTTGTACTGAATTACACAAAAGTAACTAAACTTACCAAGTCCCATCACCTGATGTGGTAACTATCTGGCTATCATTCACAAAACGGCAACAAGATAGATAACCAGTGTGGCCAGGAAGCTCCCGACTAACCCGAACATTGCCTTCACGTGTTTTTAGGCTATATATTGAACATATGTTGTCCAAACCGCCACATGCTACATAATTACCCGAGGGTGAGTATGCGCATGTCATAACCCAGCTGCTTCTCAGAGGAATAGCATGAACCTGAGGTAATCAAAATTACAAAACATTATAAGGTTGTGCATGCTGACAATTGATTAAATACATGTCAGTCACTAACACATTAGCAAAGCAAATATATGGCGAAAACTTCTATTAAGACTGATGAATAAGCCAAATTAAGTGTATCTAAAGAAGGAAAAATAAAGTAGAACTAACTAATTACTTAAAGGTTATACGAATCTGCTTTTCATGAGTATACATAGGCATACTCTAAGCCTTAAGCTGGTTTCATCTTGAGTAATTTTGAAGTGCTAGAAAACAACACGTAAGGTACAAAACAGTCTTAGAGGTATATTTTCCGATTTTAAACACAAGCGAATTCCACAATATATAGATACATCCAAAAAAAAACCAGATTGACTGACACAACTCATAAACGTGGCACTAACCTATGAGGTGTATTAATGTCTAGAAAACACAAATCTATTCGGCCTTTGTCATCTAAAGTTTGAAAACCTCCACAAATCTTCGTTTATTTATTCTTTCTGTCATGTTTACGCTTGTGTGCTTCTAGGTAGGTCGATTTGAAATGGTACAACACTGTGCATATATCTACATTAATTCGGGAGTAAATCTGTCAAATGCCTCTCCAAAAGCACATAAAACTTTGAAATAACACACTCACCCCCGTAGGTGCAACAATAGGAAAATTAAGTACAGATGATGTGACTATACCAGGTGGAAACTACCGGTTTTTATGGACTACGTAACTGAACATTCACCGTTACTGCTGCATTACTACGAATGGAAGCTCTTAGCTAGCATGCTTCAATTTTCTATTACCTCGTCTCATAACCATATCGAGGATACTTTTTCTCGATTAGTGGAATCAGAGAGACTGCAAGTCAGAAGGTAAGGCATGTGTCAAGCATAGGTCACTATTTGTGCCTCAATAAGTTGTATAGTAAAAGAACCCTCTTTCGAGTCCGAAGCCCACCTTGTTTGATGTAGACTTTTTCTACATAACTCCAGTTCAACTAAGTTCTACAATTTCGGCACATTTATAACTTGGATAAAATTTGAAGACCAAATATCCTCATTTCGTGCTTAATGTATTTAGCGATCTTTGAAAATTAAAAAGATCCAGTAAATTAGTCTTTCTTGGTCAATATTTTTTCATACGAGTCCGGAAAGTGAGGCGGTGGGGAATTAATATTCGACCCGTGTATTTCGCCTGGCATTACAGGCATTACTCTGTAAATAAGTGATTATTCAGAAAACAGAAATAGGTGAAATACCTCTGCTGGTTTTACAAGTCATTATTCAGTTTGGGCTTTCAATATAGTTACACCTCTAGTAAATTCGCATTATTTTTCACTTCAAGTTGACTGGCCTTAATACGAACCAGAAAACTGATCTAATACCCCAACTTCTCTGTCTTTTACTCTTGGTTGTCAGTGTCATGGTTCTCTTTCGGTTTCTACGTAAGCGAATGACACAGCTGTTTAATCAATGCTTACATGATTCTTCAAATTATACGAATTAATATAAATTTAGCAGTACTATAACCAAGGGCAGAAAATATTGTGTAGCAACTTAAGAGGAGGTGATTACCAGCAAAAGTACGCCACTAAAGATTCTTCGCCAGAGATATGAGCTCTATCAACATAAGGAATACTAAGATGATCAAGTCATAGAAACTACTTTTTCATATCCGTATGCAGCGACGAAAACACTACGTTAATATGAAAATTGGCCTGTGAAGCGTGAAGTACATCGGCCGAATGAAATACGAAAAACTTTAAAGAGTTCCATACTAACATCAGAAATTATACATAATTAGATGGGGACAAACAAAACCGGTTATTCAACTATCCCCAATACTCAATTTGTGACGATCGCATAAGCATTAAACAATTATTTGGCACGACTAAATAACACACCTTGTTGGTAGTATATCCATCCCATACAATTAATTTTCCATCTTGCGAAGCTGATACTAGATTACGCGAATCCGAACACCAATGCATGGCATATATTTTTGCCAGGTGGCCCCGCAAAGTCCTCCTGCTTCGCAGTTGAGTACGGTTAATATACTCCACATCCGCAGTTGCTTGTTGCAAAGTAATATCAGCAGCAACTCTCCGTGCTTCCTAGGAAAACAAACAAAATAAATCTTAACCGATCTTGAATCGTACTCTGATTTGACTCTTAAGTTGCTCAGTTTCCTGACGCAATTGATCTAGCTCGCCCATATTGCGTTATGACGGGAATACTAATCTCAAAAGGGAAGATATACACTACACATCTATCTTGACCAACATCTCAGGTGTTTAAGAAGATGGTGAGTGTATTCTCAATTGGAGCGTTAAAACAAAGAGGAATACCATATCACTTATCACACATTAAAATATAATTTGCCTAAAGGAACTAAAATACATGAGGCTTTTCAAACAAAAATACGTGACAGGGCTATCAAAAAGACACAAATGAGATTTCAAAATTAGCTTCGACGGTTTTCACTTACAATATCTGATAGCCCTATTACAACCTAGTGTAAACCGAAACAGTTTCCTCGTGATCGCTTCTTGGTTGTAAGATAAAGGCTTCTGATCTTTGATAAACTTCTGCGTAGTTCCTGCCACCCATTGCTTGTCGCTGCTCTGAATCACTCCAAGGGGATTGGTATAGTAGTGGTAGGTAATACCCCAAAATTACTAGCCACAGCACTCATTACTGAGTAGTGGATGCCGACCCCCACTGTTTAAGTGGAACTGTTTAGCTGAATGCTCGCGATCAAGCATCGATGCCGTTTGGTACACTGTCGTGTTACGTTAGATCGTTCGTACAAAATCCCCAACCATTTGAGCAATCATCCTAGCGCTACAAATTTGGTCGTATTTTGAGTGGTCAATTTGGTGCTTTGCCTTGTCTTTGGTCTACGCGGAACGAATACACAGAAGTTATGGGTATAACATCTTGCGTTGGTATACATCGTATTATCCATGAACGTCAACACCCTCAGTCTCCAAAGTACCTGGATGGGTGATATGCTGTTTGTAGAATTGGGTGTGTAGTGTATATTGTACCTTTGAACTTTTGTTTGAATGAACGCAACCTGACATGTTTAACCCCACTTCCGCTTTGTACTCCGTTTTCCTCCTGTACGGTTACTGTCTCGCTCTCTCGCTGTACTTTCACCTAGTACACTCTACGAGCCGACAACCGTCTCACCTCCAGATAAGTGTGTACTTTTTAGTTCTTATCAAATTCCATATCTCTTTGTGTAAATACAATTCCGGTCCAGTTACACTTGCCATTTCGAGTCTTCTAACTTTGATTCCGTTCTTTAGTACTTGCACGTAGGCAGAGTACTAATTAAGGTCATAAACGGTGAAGGAGTTTGTAAGAGCGGTTATTGTCAGGTCGAAGTAAATCCTAAGTCTAACTCTTACAGGTGTGTCAAAACCGTGTCGTTACTGTGAATGTGGTTAATACTTTCACCTCTTTGTTCAAAAGAGAGATAATAACAGTAAATCATAAGAAGCAGGAGTATTAGATATAATATTGACGATTATATAGACTCAAAAAAGGAAAAACATAAACGATTAGATTAATTAATTTTAAAAGAAAATACACAAATATATACATGTATTTAAAATGAACCAATATAACTAGTTGTCAAAATGGTGGAACAAGGGAGAATTAGCAGGACCAAAGGATGAGTTCAGATGAGTAGCCATTAATATTGTGTGAGTTTTAGAGGGACAGACCATTTGGACGAAGTCCTTGTGTTTCTTCATAATTGTCCAGTTTCATCTCAAAGCTTTCCACTTACACTTTAGTAGCCACATCCGCCAGTGGAGAGTTCCGTGGGCGTCAAGCACCAGGCGAAAAGAAATGTGAACACACCTAAGTCTTTGCTGTCTGGTGAGCTAGATTTCCACTAGGAGGCCCTTATGTACTTGACGACAAAATACCATTTTTTGGGTGATCCTGGTAATTTGTAATCTTTTAGGCTCTAATCAAGTTACCCCAAAGCTGATGGTAGCTAAATATGAAAAGACTGAATTTCTTCAGCCTTTCAT
The DNA here is from genome assembly GCA_944472155.2 of Trichobilharzia szidati. NCBI lineage: Eukaryota > Metazoa > Platyhelminthes > Trematoda > Strigeidida > Schistosomatidae > Trichobilharzia > Trichobilharzia szidati. Next base: position 35,866,115 of record OX235272.1, read on the forward strand.
CATATGACTTATTTTGGAGACATCAACACTTCGGTCATTCGTCTTTTGATTGTTTCCAAAAGATTAGTGTCCCTTCAGAGTAACGCAGCAGCAATGATATTATGCGCTTCAAAGCCTGTTCTTATGTATATTTTGTAGCACCTTAGGAAAAGGTGAGATCACCTGGCTGTGCGATGTGTATAACCACGTATGCCCTCGCTACGTCATCCGTGTAATTCAGGGGTTAGAACTAGACCTAAGTCGCGCTCTGACGTTGTGCAGGACAAGTTATCGTTGCACAGGTAGTAACTTACACTTACAGGCACATTGTTGCACTACTCTCTTTTTTCAGGTTGAAAGTCGTACCAGTGAACAGTGCAGAGTATCCTAGAAGTTTCCGATCTGCCTGCAGCTTATCTGAATCTTCTGAACGCTTTACTGATCTCCAAATCCCTGGATCGTCAGCGCAAAAAAGAGCTAGATAGTTTTGGTGGCATGACAGGTCACTGGTAAAAATCGAAAATACCGATGGCTCTAAGAAAGAATCCCGTGATACTCTTGATGCCGTACTCTCCCAGGATTATTGGACATGACTGATTTGGTTTGAAATTCGGTTTTGTCCAGATAGTACTCTAATTATGAGAAAATGGGGCCATCAATACCAGTCTGGCTTATTTGGCGAAGAAGTTCATATTTAACTGTGTCAAATACCTTCGCGAAATCGTGGAAGATCACGCGGACTGGGACATTCATATCTCAACATGAAGTCTTATCATTCCTGTAAGTTTTGACTCCACGTTACTTGACAGGACTACCAGTCAGACTTTCCATTACCTTCGATACTAGGAATAGTGCCACTGGTCTGTAACTCGTTGCGTTTTGTTGATCGCTACCCTTGAAGATGGGAGAAAAGAAGGCTGTATCCCACCTCCCTGGCAGTTTCCCTGAATCTTTGAGTGTTGGTACAGATCACGCAATAGCCTGCAGGAAGCTTCTGCACACTTTCATAGCAGATGACTGAATTTCATCACAACCTGTCGACTTTCTAGAGGTGAGTTTCGGCGACTTCCCTAGCACTATTACAGGAATTATTTGGAGTATAGCCATTGGATTTTCCTTTGATTGACTAACAGTATGATTCATATTAGCTTATAACGGTAATACATGCAGTGCTGTTTAGCTGTCTGTCAAAGGCAGAAGTGAATGTTTCAGCCATCTCCCAGCTAGTGAGATATTGACCATCTAGATCTACTTAGAAGCATGCGCTATGCTTTGTCGGCTTTCCATCTTATATTAACTGGCATAGGCGTTTTGGGTTTCCTGGTAAGTTTAGCCTGAAATGGCCTTTCACCCCTGACCCTTGTGCTACAATGGTTCCGGAGTTCCAGGTTCGCCTCAGGGTCTGTCTGGCTCTCATGGAGTTGCCATGTAAATCACGCTTTCCGCTCTTCTTCCAGAATACGTTGGATATGTTGCATACATCTGTTCAGAAGTATTAATGTGTATATGAAAGAAGAGAACATGAAGCTCAGCGAAGATATCTTTCCGGCGATTTCATTTTCAAAAGTTCTACAATCGCATTTAAATATATAATTTTAAACAGGTACAATTTTTACTTGATTCCACATAATTACGAAGGCGAATAAAAAAGTGACAATTATTTTCAACTAGATATGGTGTACGAGGAGCTCGCCACTTCAACCAATTCTAGACATGTCAGGGTCGCCATACAATTCAATCCCCAAGTTGCTGTCCGAAATGTTGGAGTTCGTAAGACGACACCTATGCAAGCACTCCGCCCATGATGCTTTTCAGCTCGTTGAATGTATAAAAGACTTGAATTTAAATGGTAAACGAATGTTATGCCTAGACATCAAGTCTCTTTTTAAAAGGTGCCACTAACGCATAATTTGCTTCCTGTATGGTTACATGGATAGCTCGAGTATAAGTATCAGAATACCAACATCACAACTGAAAGAATTGTTGCTGAGATGCACACTGAATGTTCAATTTGCCTTCAACGGCAACATCTAAAGATAGAAAGATGGAATTGCGATGGGATCTCCTCTTGGCCCGCTTTTAGCAGACTGCCTTATGGCCAGTTTGTAAAGCGGCTTTTTAAAATCAACGATAAACAATTTATTACTGTACAAAAGGTGCGTCAAATATACCTCAATAATCTGCTACCATAATTCCGACTTCAATTGTATGTTATAAGAATTTAATAATTCCCATCATTCGATTAAATTCACAATGGAATTGGAAAACGAATCAAAAATTGCATTTCTGGACGTGGAATTAATGAAAAGAGATGATAGAACCCTGAAAAGATTCATCCACAGAAAACCAACGTGGGACGATCAGCTAACGCATTTCTGTATTTCTATATCTTGGAGCCGAAAACGAGCCCTCATCATCTCGCTAACCCATCGCATTAGAAAAATCTGAAGGAGAGGTTACTTGGAAGATTAGCTCCTATTCCTCAAAAATATCCTGACTGAAGATGGTTATCTAACAGGTTTTATTGGCAAGAACACGAAACCCAAGCCAAAAAGAGAAGAATGGCATTCAACGCCAAAGAAAACTCTGTATATGCATTTGAACTTCAGAGGAGATTTGGCAGCTGATACCCTAAAGAGGACAATATCTATCTGTTTAAAGAAGACCTTCCCTGCAGCAACACTAAGAGTGACATTCTCTAGCCGTCAAATACTTCGAAACAACGCTAAGGACAAACTCTCGCATGTGACCAATTCAATATGCATATACCAGTTCACCTGTTCGTGCGAGGCTAGGTTCATGGGTCGTTGTAAGCGCGTCCTTTCCAACGTGTTAGAGAACATTACCCGGCAATGGATAAAGGCACACATAGAGTGTCGTTATGTGTTATCGTGGTGTTGTGTTTGGGTTGTTCTACGTTATTTTCAGGTGTTTTCCACTGAATTACGTTATAAAAACCATATTTTGACGAAAAAACTGAAAAATGGCGGCAAGTAGACGTTTTCAGCAATTTGAGTGAACATGTATCTGTCATCGAATTTTGTTGTTCCTTTGCATGTGTAATGTTATAATTCTGTGTAAATTGTTGATTACGTTAATGAAAACGAAATAAATTAGGTAAATGAGTATTTTTCGCGAAATTCCGAAGTGGCGTTTTGAATCTCTGAATTATGAAAACTTGGTAACAGTCAGAAGAGCTTACAGCTGTAAAGGAGTGCTACTTGATTTATTCGCAACATAACATTGAAGAAACAAAGCTTTTAGTAAGATGTCCCTTGCTTTTTGGCAATTTTGGGTTGGTAAGTATTTGCTAACGGAATTATCAGTGTTGTTGGTTTTCAGGTTACAATTGTAATAGTTCACTCAATTTGAGAGCTTTGATGAACTGTAACTGAAGAATTTTCGGGTTAACTTTGGAATCTTTGTGATATTATAAAATTCTTTATAAAAACAAATATTTCCTAGAGGTTTTAGCGGTATGCTTGAACGACTACTTATTTTGCTTATCGAAGGTATAGTGATGCAGCTATTTTTGGAATTTGCAATGACTTACTTCGAAAGAATGATAGTTTGCGCAGCACAAGAACACTAGGATAATTATCTTCAATAGGATATACCTATAATACGTTATTTTCTATGTACGTATTCGTCCTACATTTGTTATTATGCATATGCAGTGATTGCATAAGAAACGTAAGCTCAACGTATATTTTTCTGGTAGCCGTGATGAAAGATAATCTTTTAAGCAGTCGGATTCAGCAAAACCTAACCTTGGTACGCACATAAGGAGTAATAACGGTCTACGACTTTGATTGTGCTTTATAAAAGGGTAACTGTGTTTCGTTATTACAATACAAACACATGTTTGACGCTCTTTTTTCTTAACACTAATGCCAACTTATACTATGCGCAATCGGATAAAATGTAACTGAAACATTTCATGCGAAAGTTTAATGACGCACTGACGAAATAATAACCGCTGACAACTAAGACGCATTTCACATAAGTATTACTATGTTGCCTATCAATTTCGTTAACTATGCAATGTCCTCAAAATAATAAATAAGAGAGATACAGGTAGTCGAAATAAATGCATATATTTACAGAAGAACAACAGTCAAACAAATTAAAAATAGTTTAATATGAAACAGTACATATTCACATTAAAAAGGATTTGTAACAATCCAGTGAGAAAATCACAGTTGCAGTTGTTATGGCTACACCATAGTCAAATCAAAGTTCACTAGTCGTCTTATCCACAATATGTGCATCAGTTTCCCTCAGATGATAGTGACACTGGACCCGTCTTTGCTGCTCTCAGCACCAGTGAATCCTTCAGAAGAAACTGGTTATGATCTTTCCATGCAAAGACCGATATTGTATTCCTTCGACCACCTTCTGCCGTATTGAGAAATATCTAAGAATGCATACATATAACGTGAACTAATCTTACCTTAATTGAACAATTCCTTATCTTAGCCACAATGAATATGTGAACAAGGGAGGGAACAGTAGTAGAATTGGTGAGATTCTATATATTATAAATAAATAAATAAATTTATTCTCATAGTACAGTACATGAGGGACGCCAGTTTACAGGCATCATCAAATTGTTACAGAAATAGAACCATATAATTTAATCACAATTTACAGCCAGTAGCAAGATATGCTTTACATGTTCGATGGAGATTATACATACACTTGATAAATGTTAATTCCAGTAGTATAAAACAGCCTTTTCACTTATATACAATCATTTCTGTGCAAAGTTGGAAAAATCTGCTAGATTGTCAGTGAGTGCAACACAACAGGAAATACAGGAGTACTGTCTTCGCATTAACAAAAAAACCAGGTCTTTGGTGGATGGATTATAAGTGCCTGGGAAAAAAATAAAGCTGGAAGTAAATATTCATACATAACTTTGTTGTGTGCAGAGTCCTCGAATTATAGTTCATTGATGTGTTATTTTGAAATCAGTGATGTGTTTATCTCATTTGATCTGCAATCTCATTGTTGGGAGTAAGTACATAAGCTTCGGACGCATTAATTAATGGATTTCTACTGATTACGGGTATTTTCTTAGCGTGAGGAAGGTTTATGTATTTCAGCTGTTCCGACAGGAGTTGAGAATATTAACTGCTCAGCAACATTATGGGTATAAGTTCATCACATTATCTAAGGAAAGGTGGGTTGCAGTTGGTGACGGATATATGGTGCCCAACGAGCGTTCATCTGTCCTTGTGATGTTGTGGTGAGTTATACCTTTTTCATGTTGTCGGTTTATGTCCATTTTATTCCACTTATTGTGTTGGGTAGTAGTTTTACAAACGAGATTTCTTGTCTGTTTGAGGATACGTATGTTAACCGTTAATGTTTTATCTAGAATTATAAATATAGGCAAAAAACAACAGGTGTAGTATTTAAGCTTATACATTAAATGGACCTATAATTTCGGAGGCTCTCAGATAGGAACTAGAACTAATATCGTTTGCAAACTCTTTGTTAATCGCGACAGATAGATAGACTGTATGATAAACAGCCAATCAATATTATTTGACCTTTTTTGTCGCGATTATTGGTCGATTTATTGTAACTCTCACCACGTGATGACCTTGAATGTTCTTTTTTGTCTGTCACTTTACTTGTATATACATGTAATTAATTGACTGTTCATTTTGTCCGTACCTTCAATACTGTTCGGTACGTTTTTGTCCTATTTTTGTAATGACAATGGATTTGTACATTTTTCTTGGTGTAATTTTATGATTTATTTTATGTTTTAGAAACAGATAAAGTTAAGTCAAGTCATCCTGTTTTTAACTATAGCTAAGCCGAGACTCTGTATCGTCAGTATTGAGGAGGGACTAAATCTGTAGGACAAAAATAATCCTACAAAGTTTCGAACAGTATTGCGACAAAGTTCGCAAGACGAAAGTTTCGAACAGTATTCCAGACGAAAGTTTCGAACAATATGGCAGACAAAAGTTATGAAACTATGCCGTCGTTAACTCCACAGTTAGGAAAGAGTAATGAAGCTGATTTCCCTGGAAGCAATGAGGATAAATCACGCTATATGATAGAATTGGAGCTAGCGAAATTGCGCATAGTCCAAAAAGAGAAAGAAATGGAATTAGAAAGATTACGACAAGGTAGTCGCGAATGTTCTTGTCACAATAAATCGCCTTACAAACCTTCTACTTCCCATAAAGTCGCTGTATCTCTTAATGATGAGTCCGCCAGAACCATATCTAAGTTTCTGGACATGCTTAAAGGATATCAATATTTTAAGTGGAATGCCGATGAACTTGAGTGTTGGATCAATGAAAAACTGCAAACATATACAAATGAGGATTTTAATGAACTCAGTAATCTTCAGCTGAAAAAACAGAAACATCAAGAGTTTGAGTTCGAAGTAACAGTTCATGCTGAAACACTCTCAGCTCTAGATTCTACGGGAGAAGAAATGATTGGTCAGGGACACTTCGCAACAGATATTATCAAAAACCGTCTTGATGAATTGCATGCCCTGTGGGAAAGGCTTATGGCTATTTTCAGAGAAAAATCCAGTGTCATTAACCTAAAGCTTAAATTTGTCCAGTTTTTACGCCAAGTCGACGAAATACTTTTCTGGATACGTGAAAACGAAACTTACGTAACATCAGAGGATTTAGGTCAAGACTTGGAAGATGTTGAGACACTTCAAAAAGGGTTTAATGAGTTTACAAAAGATCTCGAGAATCAAGAAAGTCGTGTCGAAGACATCTATCGGAAGGCAGATGAACTTCTAAAAGAGAAATTTCCTGAGGATGCCCTAGTCATAGAAAAGTTCAGACAGGTCCGCGAAGCTCTAGAACGTCTGAAGGATCTGGTTAGAAAACGACAAGAAAAGCTCCTGGAAGCCTATGAGATACAGTGCTTCTTTAGAGACACAGATAAAGCTATATCGTGGGTGAATGAAAAGTCTATTCCCTTATCCATTGAGGACTGTGGTCGTGATCTTGCCTCAGTCCAAGCCTTACAAAGGAAGCACGAAGCATTAGAAAGGGATTTGACTGCCCCAGATGAAAAGATTGTTCGACTTGGAGATGATGCTAAGGCGCTTGCACAGAAGCATCCTGATTCGCAAGACACTATACAAGGCAAGTATGACGAATTAATTACTGCATGGGATAAGCTGAAAAGTCAGGCTGTAGATAGGAGAGGTAAACTGGAAGAGTCATTCAAGATGCATCGCTTTTTGGCTGACTGGAGAGACTTGAGTATCTGGATGAATGACATGAAGACGTTAATGTTGGCGGATGATTTGGCAAAGGATGTAGTTGGTGCTGAAGCCCAAGTAGAGCGACATAAGGAATACACCGCTGAGATAAATTCTCGAGCTGAAAGTTTCGATACATGCATGCAAGAAGGTCAGGCATTACTAAGTGTTGGCCATCCCTGTAGTGAAGACATAGCTGCTAAACTTTCCACCCTTGAAAGAGAGAGAGCCTCCCTGATGCAGTTGTGTGAGGAAAGACGTGAACAGCTAGAACAGTGTATGGGTCTTCAGTATTTTTACCGCGACGCTGAACAATCAGAATCTTGGATTGGTAAGCAAGAGGCCCTCTTAGAAATAAATGATGTGGGAGACTCACTCGATTCTGTCGAAGCACTCATAAGGAAACATGAAGACTTCGAAAAGTCGCTTTTAGCACAAGAAGAAAAGATGCGACAACTTGATGAATTCGCTGCAAAATTAATCGAATCAAACCACTATGCGGCTGCACAGGTTCATGAGATTCAGGAAGGTCTTCAAAGTAGACGAAATGCATTAAAAGAGAAAGCTCAGAACCGCCGTCAGCGTCTTGAAGATTTCCACCGTTACCAAATGTTCGATAGAGATGCAGATGAAATGCAGTCATGGATATCAGGAAAACTTAAAAATGCACTTGATGAAAGTTACAAAGAGTCCACGAACTTGCAAACAAAGGTGCAGAAGCATCAGAGTTTTGAGGCAGAAATACAAGCGAACCAATCCCGCGTTGAAGATATTAAAAAGACAGGTCAGGATTTGTTAAATGCAAACCACTACAACTCGCCAGAAATAAAAGTAAAGATTGAACAGTTGGATGAAACTTGGTCTCATCTCGTAAATGCCATGGGAGACAAGAAGAAAAATTTAGATCAAGCAAGTAGGCAACAACAGTTCGCTCGCAACATAGAAGATGTCAAGTTATGGTTGAATGATGTTGAAGCTCAGATAGCCTCAGAGGATGTCGGTCGTGATCTAAACGGTGTGATGAACGCACAAAAGCTGCACAACTTGCTTGAATCTGATGTAGCTACTCATCGTGAACGTATAGATGCATTCAAAGTCCAGGCTGACACGCTTGCTGCAGAAAGTCATCTCGACGCTCCTATTATCCAAGAAGAACAAAGACAGTTAGCCCAACGTTACCATGACCTGCAAATCCCTCTAAGTCAACGTCGTGAGAAGTTAAGAGATACCCTTCCCTCGGACACATCTTTGCAGCTTGAATATGGTGACTATAGTGAGCTGATGAAGTTACTAGTCGATTGTTGTATAGATTTCAAAGCACATTCGCTTAACCAAATCGAATCAGAAATGTGGCATCAGTATGCTGAAAGCTTCACTACTGGCTCAGTAGCCACTCACAAAGATGCCTTCAGGTTATGGGTTAAAGATAAGAACCCTGTTGTTGAAAAGTATATTGGGTTTATAGAGTCATACCGTGATCCCTTTGGTGTTCGTGCAAAGTTTGAATCATTTGTCGCTGTTGTAAATAGATCAGTGTCTAAAAAATTCCAACGACTTGTAAATAATGCTGAAAGGTTGTTAACAAGTTTACCATGGCCTTCTACGTTTGAAAAAGTTAATTTCTCACAGCCAGACTTTACTAGTTTGAATGTGGTTACGTTTGCAACTGCTGGGATTCCTGTTGGAACTAATATTCCTAACTATGATGATGTACGACAAGTTGATGGATTTAAAAATGTTTCTTTGGATAATGTACTTAGTGTTCGTCTCGAGGATCCTAAACCAGAATTTCTACGTAATGAAGACAAACAAATGTACGTGGAACATGCTGAAAGTTCCTTTGAATTACAAGTTGGACTTCATGAACTGATGGGATATGGTTCAGGTAAACTGTTTTGGCGTGATTGTTATGGAAAACGAAATTTACACACGAAAACTACTGAATATGTCATAAATGGAGGTCCTGTAAAAGGTTGGTGTGAAGCAGGAGGAACGTATGACAGCAAGTTTTCAAACCTTTCATCTGCAATAGACAAGTGTCAAGCTGAGTGCGTTGGAATTTATTTGTCTGATTTACCTATTGTTCTGGAGCAGTTCGGTCTGAATACCGACTGTGCTCAAGGCAATGCCCCAGATGCAGTCTATATTAATTGGTTGTCAATGATTCCTTCAGTTGTAACTTCCATGGAGTTTTATTCTCCAGCAGAAAATGCTGATGACATTGGATCATGGTGTCAAGCACATTATTGTGCTTATTATGCGATTCTGCGAGTTTCGATTGAAGCTGACGATTCTATGGGACGTACGCATAAAGTAGTCGGTGAGGACAATGCATCTGATTTGTGTATTTCCTTAGTTCCAAAAAGGCCTTTAACGTCGGCTCGTTCAGCAATTGGTGAATTCTTAAGAAAATTACAGTATTACAAAGGTAAAGCGAATGCTATGTATGGATATGCTTTCTCCCAACACTATAGTCAACTACTTCCAAAATATTTGACTGATTTGCTCTGGCATAAATGGCTACGTGGATATCTTCTGATGCTGCAAACAAGATCTAAGTGGTTGGATATAAAGCACAACCTACAACCTGATGATCTCGTCTTAGTTAACAGTGCTGACACACAGAGAGGTCTCTGGCGAAAGGCTATAGTTAAGCAGATGTACTATGACCAAGATGGCCACGTCAGGACACTGTGTTTGAAAACTTCAACTCAAGAAGTGGAACAAGATATAAGAAGCGTACGAAAGGTCAACGTGGTGATCGTTCGCGGGGAGTGTTAATCGCGACAGATAGATAGACTGTATGATAAACAGCCAATCAATATTATGTGACCTTTTTTGTCGCGATTATTGGTCGATTTATTGTAACTCTCACCACGTGATGACCTTGAATGTTCTTTTTTGTCTGTCACTTTACTTGTATATACATGTAATTAATTGACTGTTCATTTTGTCCGTACCTTCAATACTGTTCGGTACGTTTTTGTCCTATTTTTGTAATGACAATGGATTTGTACATTTTTCTTGGTGTAATTTTATGATTTATTTTATGTTTTAGAAACAGATAAAGTTAAGTCAAGTCATCCTGTTTTTAACTATAGCTAAGCCGAGACTCTGTATCGTCAGTATTGAGGAGGGACTAAATCTGTAGGACAAAAATAATCCTACACTCTTGTAGTTTGTCATTAAGCACCTTTTTGAAGGAGGCCAATGTACTTGCTTGACGCATTTCCATTGGCAGTTTATTCCATATCTGTGCATACCTAATCAAGTAAAACTTTTGCCTGGTGGCTGTTTTACATTGTTCGATAGCTACTGTACCCTTAGTGTGTCTTAGTTTGTAGCCATTGTCATCTGAAAGTCGAGTGCCATTAGAAGAGGTAAAAACTAAGTGGTTTAGAAGCTTATAGTAAAGTGTCAAGTTTAGTCTCAGGCGTCTTAGCCATAGTGTTTCTAGTCCTAGGGTATCACATCTAGTGGAGTAGTTCGTACCATTTCCGGTTCCGAGTAATTTTAACGTGAAGTACCTCTGCACTCCCTCGACTTTCAATTTGTCCTCTATGCGTATGCTACTATACATGAATGAACAGTAATCAAATAAAGGACGCACACAAACCTTGTACAACAGAATTCTAGACTCATTTCTGTAGAAGTTCCTGAGTAGAAAGCCGATAAGTCTGCGTGACTTTGACACTTGTTTGGAGATGTGTTCAGAAAATGATAAGTTATGTGAATATTTCAGCCCTAGGTCCAGTACAGATTCCAGTCGTTGAAGTGCATGGCCTTGAATTGTCAGGTCAAGTTCTAAATTGTTGCAACCTATGCAGATCCAGCCACATTTTTCGACATTAAATTGGAGTTGCCAGGTGTCACACCATCTATCCATTTTTTCTAATTCTTGCTGTATGGCGTTTACTGTTATTCCAAGATCTGTGTTCTTGCATTTATACGTCACTTTTAAGTCATCTGCATATAGTATTGGTTTACCTACACTAAAGCATTCACAGATACTGTTTATATATATTATGAATAAGAGTGGGCCTAATACACTTCCCTGGATTACACCACTACTTACTGGTTTAGGCCTTGAGATTATCGAGCCAACTTTCGTTGTCTGACTTCGGCCACAGAGAAATGATTTTATCCAGCTCAGGAGAGGATCACATATCCCTAGTGAGCATAACCTGCTGACTAGCAGATTATGGGGAACTCTGTCGAAGGCTTTTGTTATATCGAAATAGAGCACAATTACTAGTTCTCTGTTGTCCCTACTTCGTGTAACTTCATTGAAAAAGTCTATGTGACAGGTCACACATGATCTCTTTTTGAGAAATCCGTGTTGTGATGGATTGATAAGTTCATGTTCTAGTAAGTTGTCTGACACTTGTTCTTTAACCACTTTCTCCATTATTCGGGATATTACCGGTGTTATATTGATAGGTATATAGTTGCATACACTGGTTTTGGCCCCTGCTTTGTGCTTAGGTAATATGTATGTGGTTTTCCACACTTCAGGATAAGTTCCAGTTTCTAATGAGAGAGTAAATATTCTAAGTAACAAGACTACCATTTCCGTGCTACCATTTTTTGTACATGACAGATGGTATGTCATCTGTTCCAGTACTACCATTAGACTTCAAAGTCTTAATCGCTGAGTCTATATTTTGTATATTAAAGTCTATTCCGCCTAATTTGTGGTTGCTTTTGCAAGTCATTTGGAAATTTGGGGTTGGGTGCACTCTGGCGTCATTGCAAAACCACTCATTGAGGAGTTCACTGATAACCTGGGGATCATTGTGTATTATACCCTTATGCTCCAAGCTGCTTACAGTATTGTCTTTACTACTTTTTAGACGTCTCTGCAATATCCTACAAAGTTCCTGAGTTTTGGAGTTACCCACAAGCGCTTTATTTTCTTCAAGTTGTGACATCATTTTGTGTTTATCTTCGAGCCGTTTGAGAGTTTCATGTATTTGGTTTAACGCATTAAATTCCTTAAATACATGGTATTTCCTTTTCAATTTCTTTAGTTTTAGTCGCGTTTTGAGGTCTATAAATGGGGTTGGTGTCTTTAGAGCAGATTTTAGGGGCGCGATTATGTCTCTTGCTGAGCCAATTGTTTTGTAGAAAATATCGAGTGATACTTCTAAGTTATTGTTAATGAAGTATTCTTCCCAGTCAGAACTTCTCAGCAGATCTGATAGGAATTCCCAATCGGCATTCTTATAGTCCCTATACTGATAGTGCACCGGGGAATTTTTAGGTGTGTGTTTAGTTGTTAGTCGGAATGGTAGCGTGCAGTACAATATGTTGTGATCACTGTTATCAAGTTTATTTCCCACCTCTATCGAGATGGGCTCTATTTCATGACAAAGGATTAAGTCAAGAGTGTTTTCATTTCTTGTAGGGAGGCGTACGCACTGCTTCCATCCGCCTACGTCTATAGCTTGTAGTAGCTCGTCATGGATTCTAGGTCCTGTACAGGTATCCCAGTTTACTCCAGGTAGGTTGAAATCGCCACAAACTACTTTGTAGTCAAAGTCCAGCGTAGCTGCATGCTCTAGTATTTCTCCAATAGCTATATCAGTCATTTCAGGGCTATTAGGGGGTCTGTATAAACATCCCACGAGAATTTTATTTTCGTTTGTGTGGATGCTTATCCACTTAGATTCAGGGAGTTTGTCAGTAGTTGGGTTATTGAAAGTATTGGAGTTAGTGGATTTAGAGGCATATATATTTATTCCTGTTTATGCAGGAACATACCAATTGTACAGGCATGGATAAGTTATTATATAAATTACAGTTTGTTTGTTCAATCTAACATTAGAGTCAGTCAGAACAGTCTGCAAAATAGTCTGTCTGTGTAACACATAAAGAGATATAGAAATATTGTCTTCGCATTAACAAAAAACCCAGACTTCAGATGAGTGTGATACAAATATCTGGGAAAAATAAAGCTTGAAGTCAATTCTCCTATAAAACTTTGTTGTGAACAGCATCCGTGAGATAAAGTTTATTGATGTATTATTTTGATTCAATAATGTATTTATTCCATTTTTGTCAGCAGTCTTATCGTAGTTTTATAATAGGAAAGAAATTTGATCTTTGATACGAAAGTTAGATAAGGTAATGTAAGATTGTTTTACTGCATCAAATGGGGTCAATTCTAGAACTATCCATTTGCGCCATTTGCGTCAGCATGGCAGACTGTACATGTAAGTTGAGTAATACATTGAAAACTGTTTGAAAACCAGTTGCTTCTTTATTTCAGATCAAGAATACTCCTTGTACAGAATGTTAGCCAGCGTTTTCAAGTGGTTGCATCGGATCGTTCATGGAATTTGAGTTTGAATTTACATAAATGGTCATTTCAGTATGGATGTTGGGTTGTTCGACCTCAACCAGGAGGTATATAGAAGTTTACGCTCAGCAGGGAGATAAAGTATGTAAATATGAAAAGAACTTTATTATTTTATGTACATATAAATGCTTATAAATGTATATCATTGTATAGTAAACACTACCCATAATCTTGTTGTTTTTTATGTAATTTTGCGAAGTCTTAGAGTTTATTTAGTGTCGTAATATTTAGTAATGAGTCTAGGCTCTATAGTGTGCTAATAGCTCATGCGTTTTGGAAATAAGTGGTGCGGTGTGATTGGCATAGTCATTGGGATGAAGCAGTTTATATAGCAAGCGTTTGAAGGTTATAATAGAGTGACAGGTCCTTATTTCTAGGGGTAAACTGTTCCAGATCTTAGAGTACATGACTATGAAGAAGTTTGCACGGAGTGCTGTTTTACAGTTTTTCCTAGATACTTTGCACGTTTGGTTACGAAGGTTGTAAGAGCCTTCCGGTGAGAACTGTATCTCTTTGCTGTCTGAGAATGATATTTTATGCAATATTTTAAAGAAGAATGTTAGGTTAATGCTCAGTCGTCTCATCCAGAGTGGGTCGATACCTAGAGTTATACACCTTGATGTGTAGTCCTTTTCGCAGTCAAATCCTAGTAGTTTAGACGTGAAGTATCGTTGGACACTTTCTATTTTAAGTTTGTCACTTACGCGAGTGCTGCTGAGAATAAATGGACAATATTCAAGTAGTGGTCTGACACAAGTTTTATATAATAATAGCTTCGCTTCGTAGTTGTGGAAATTCCTGAGTATGCATCCTAGAAGCATCCTCGATTTACGCGTCTGTGTTGCCACTTGCTCGGAAAATGTCAAGTCACTAGAGTACCTGAGTCCTAGGTCAACAACACTTTGGAGTTTAGGCAAGTCGATAGATTCAAGTACCAGTTTAATATTTATTGAGGGTGCACCGAAGCATATCCAACCACATTTTTTAAGGTTGAATTTTAGGTTCCATGTGGAGGACCATGCAGTTACTCGATCTAGTTCTTCCTGAACAGCTTTCTGAAAGTACCCTAAGTCATCACAGTGGAATGTGTAAGCTACTTTAAGATCATCTGCAAAGATGAATGGTTTGCCTAGTGAGAAACAGCTGCATATGTCGTTGACATATAGAGTGAATAGGAGGGGGCCTAAGACGCTACCTTGAACTACTCCAGAAGTGACTGGACTAGGTTTAGAGTTTACAGAACCCAGTCTAACTACTTGGGACCTATTGTTAAGGAATGATTCAATCCATCCTAATAATGGGTTACTTATTCCTAAGGAGTTTAGCTTATTTATTAGAAGCAAGTGGTCAACGCGGTCAAAGGCTTTGGATATGTCGAAGTAGATGACAAGTACTAGTTGTTGTTTGTCGCGGCTGCTAGTTATGTAGTTAAAGAAGTCAACGTGACATGTCATGCATGATCTGGATTTTAGGAATCCATGTTGGTTGGGACTTAGAATATTGCAGCTGAGCATATGTTTGAGGATATCATCTTTAACTATTCGTTCAATGATTCTAGATACTATGGGTGTAATATTGATTGGCCTATAGTTGTTGACTTCAGTTTTTGATCCGGATTTGTGTTTAGGTACTATAAATGTCGTTTTCCATTTATCTGGATAGGTTTGGCTTTCTAGGGACATTGTAAAAATCTTAAGTAATAAAACGGAAATGTCAGAACCACCGTGTTTATAAAGATACGATGGTATACCGTCAAAACCGGCACTACTAGAGTTTTTAAGAGTATTAACGGCTTGGTTAATATTAGAGTAAGTGAAATGAACTGTAGTGATTTGTTTCAGCAGCCGCCTCCTCTTTTGTCAACTGTATCGTTCCTATAGATGTCGTAGTTGTCTATTAATAGCTTTGAGTCAGGTATATCAGTAGTAAGCCAGGTTTCAGTCACCATTATTAGTGTTGGCCGTTCTATGTATGCCAGGCAGCGAAGCGATGTTATTTTGTTAAGGAGAGATCTAGCATTCAGGAGCATAATCGTTAGTAAACCAGAGTTATTGGAGGAGAGGTTAACATGGTTACTTGTTTCTATCCCTACGTTATGTTTGGAGGGGCTCTGAGGTGAGACAGAGTCAGTGTGTGTACTATTTCCTGGATGAATTGTGCAGCGAGTGGGGCTATTGTTTGCTGCATCCGAAAATAATCCTGTTGCATGTTTTGACTTTTAGCATCCATGGGTGGGCATCTGCGTTCATTTGCTGGTGATATATAGTTTGCTTGACCTAGGTACCCTGTGTTAAGATTACCTTGGTAGTTGTACCTCATGGGTCTTTCATAGTCGTATGCATATTGGCTCACATCACATGTGTGAGTGAAGTTATTGTGAGGGTCATGTGTCGATCTATACTCATTATGTTGCTGAGGTTCAACACAGATAGTGTGAGAGTTTGGACAAGAATATGTATTAATATGGTGCCTATACGAGCCCCGTTTAGTGATCCTTATATCCTGATGATCCGTTCTACGTTGCATTCCCAAGTTATGTGCGTTGCTAGGTATGTTACTCCTAGTTCGGGAAGGGGTGTTCCCATTCACATGATGGATGACTTTTTTGGGAATATGGTTTTTTACCCATGCATTGTCTTTTTTAAGACTGACATGTTGCTTATTAGACTTATTGAGAGGGAGGTAAGTCGAAGTCTGGAGTGGGACTCTAGGCTTTGTCGTCTTTCTTGCAGTTTCTACTGCGGGACTCTCGGGCTTGCATCCAGATTGAGTGTGGTCTGCCAGTGGTTTCTGGTCAGACATAGTTTGTGAGTCAATATCAACCTCATGTATGTCAGCAGGTTTTCCAGATGTGCTCTCATGTACTTTAGGATTGCACCCAGTGACACTGCTCTTACTGAGTTTCGAGTCGCTTTTACTTGCCGATTTTTTTTCCAACACTATACAGGTGACTTGCTGTGCTTCAGTGTCCGTCGACACTTTAGCACTGATACCAGGTGTAGTTCTCGGTGTGGTCAACTTTCTATCGAAGGAGTTCTTGGTTGATTGCCTTTGGTTAGTTGTTTTATCCGAGACTACTTTAATAGTCTTGAATTTAGTGGCAGTAGCCAGAAGATCTTCGGCCTTCTTAAATCGTTCAGCTATTATGTAGCTGTCGAACCTAAAGAGTATAGGACAGGGATGCTTTAGGTCTTTCTTACTTAGGCGAATGCACTGACAAGGTGCACTCAAGAGATTTGCAGCCTTCAGCAATGAGTGCTGGACCGACTTAATGGGCTCGCTATCTGGTACATTATACACTATAGCGTTTTGTTTCGAAGCCAGCCTTTTAACAACTTCGCTGGATAGAAAGTCAATGGCGTTTTCTAGCTCCTTCGCATTTTCTGAGTCAGTAGGCGTCATTCTAGAGGTCATATTAAAAAGCTTTAGGATTGTAGGATCCTGCAGTTCCTTTTTCATAAGTGAGATAGTTTCGGGTATACATTCAAATGAACTTAATTTCGTTTTTAATTCATCAATCCGTAGCTGCATCTCTTTAATAATGCATGTTAAGTAAGAGAGCTCCACTTTTTCAGACAGAACATCTTCCACCTGTATTACAGGGGTCAGAGTTATGTTCGAGTCTTTTCTGTTGGGTGAACTACTAATAATAAGGGGTGGTAATGTGTTATTAGACGAGCTGGTGTTATTTTCTAAATTACTGGTGTTCACACGAACACTCTTTTTAGAATTTCGGCCCATCGTTATTAAAGATTAATCAACAGTAAGCAATAAATGAATATAAACGAAAACACGTGCAAAAAGCGTCACCTGGTTCGAACGTACCGTGCAATAATGTCGTCCACATATGCCGTGATAGATTTAAAGAATCATAGAACATCCGATTTATCTTTCGCAGTTTGTCTTCTGCAAAATGCAAGTATTACACGACTGTCTCTTCTATCCGTCCGCCACAATCAACTGAAAAAGACTATATCTTCAAACTTTATACCTCTTTGATTAAGTTACCCAATAATATTCTTTTTGTCAGTGGATCCACATGCATATCACATCTATAAAATTTATACATAGGTTAACTTGTCCCCTTAAGCAGGAAAATGTAATGTTTATGCGACTTTTATAATTATCATTTCAAAGCCCGCCTCAGTGACGTGTGCTACATATTAGCCGCAGCGTTTATGCAAAGTAAAATCTACCGATCACAATATGCATAAGTGACCTTGAAGTGCTCAGCCTGCCCATTAGCCGTGTGTGCCTTTATCCATTGCCACATTACCCAGCTTGACGACTGAAATTTACATGGTCTCTGTCCTTTCTGACATTGGTTTGTGAGTACAATATGCTAACTATTCATCCAATGGAGCACATCAAGAAATATAAAAATGTTGTCTTCGCATTAACAAAAAAACCCAAGCATGTGTGAGATAGATTACAAATATTTGGGAAAAAATAAAGCTTGAAGTCAATTTCTCCAGATAACTTTGTTGTGTGAAGCATCGTTTCTTGTTCTTGATTTATATTTAAATTGCGTAATAATTTGAAATGAGTGATTTATTTTTATGACTTTGTCAGCATTTTTATCGTATGTAACACCAGATGTGAATTGAACTGAATGCACATTAATATTGGTTATTATCAAGCAGATTTGTTTTACTGAATCTACGTCAGTTAAAGCCCGCCATTTGTCACTCCATGGTTGTTCCGTACGAGTAATTTGATTAACACGTAGAAAGCTATATGTAAGCCATTTTAGATCATTGACGGTGCTTGCATAGGATGCTGTACAGAGTCTTGCTATGGTGACAGTGGATTTTATCAAGGATGCTGACTCATTACTAGCCAAACCTTGAGGGATGATATATGAGTAAATGACTTCAATTGTTTTTCAGTTTCAGTCTGGATGTAGATTAATGCAACTTCTACTTCAAGGCAAATACAACAGAAGAGGCGATCAGCAAAGTACCAGAAAGCAAAGTAAAAGTAATTGTTTTTTGTATCACCTTAGTGTTTGTACTTATATGTTTCTATTCGTTGTACATTATGTTTTATTAGACATACAGATTTAATTCTACTTAGTCTTCTTATGCATCTTTGCGACTAGTTTATTTATCCTTTATAGAGTAACTAGGGTGTTTAGATGCGTTTATTAGGTACTATATTAAACTAATAACTGATTCGTTTTAGGAATAAATAGTTTATTAATATAATCAGTAGAATGAAACAGTCTGTACAGAGAATGTTTGAAACTCATAACCGTATTGCAGTTTCTGACTTCTAGGGGCAGGTTGTTCCATATTTTAGAATACATGACTGTGAAGGAGTTTTCGCGGAGTGTTGACTTAAAGGCTTTTATTGTCACTGTGCAAGTTTGGTTACGCACATCCTAAGAGCCTTCCGGTGAGAGTTGTATGTCCCTACTGTCTGAGAATGATATTTTGTGTAGGACCTTAAAGAAGAATACTAGGTTTATGATAATAAAGGTTTTTGTATTTCCCAATGAATGAAAAACAAAACGATATTGCTTTTACTGAGGTTTCGCTATTTAATGCTAATAGCTTTATCAAAGTATTATTAAACCGGAATTTACAAAATCTCAGCATATATATAACAAACAGTTAGGGGGTGAGAAAATAGACATAGGTCAAGTTAAAGGGACATATTGAAAGTAAAATAGCAATGAAGATAACTAAACCAAATAGGAAAGGTAATAGTATGTCTGTTATGATATCAAAATAAAGTTTACTAACTTGATCATCGTTCGTCTATCTGGGGGCATTTTTAGTTGTCAAGTTGGTGAATTGGTAAAGATAACAAAACCATCATGTGTAGATTGTTGGATTTGATAAGTGTATAGGATTATAAAAGCAGCGTGTGTTTACATAATGAAAGTGCTTATCACATCCGTGTTGGTTTTGTCACTTGATGGGGGAGGAGGGAGATGTTGTAACCAGATCAGATTCTGTTTTAGTCCATCATTCCTATTCAGGTAATTCGGATTCCACTTGTTATGAAGTGCTTCTGATATTAGACGTTCTTTGTGATTTCTGAAGTTCTCTGGATTATTTCAATATTGTCAAAATCAATTTTGTAACCTGATTCTATAGCATGTAGACCTATGGCTGAGGATTTTTCAATTCTTTGTAGTTCAACAGGATTTCTCCCTCCCCCCATCAAGTGACAAAACCAACACGAATGTGATAAGCACTTTCATTGTGTAAACATACGTTGCTTTTATAACCTTATACACTTATCAAATATATACGCTGAGATTTTGTAAATTCCGGCTTAATAATACTTTGATAAAGCTATTAGCATTAAATAGCGAAACAGTAAAAGCAATATCGTTTTGTTTTTCATTCATTGGGAAATACAAAAACCTTTATTATAATGAATATCATATACCCAATGCCCAAATTTTTTCAAACCGTTAAAAGTGAACTTGGTTTGGACATATATAGGTTTATAATAAGTCGTCTTGTCCAAAGTGGGTCAAGTTTTAGGATCATGCACCATTCGATGTAGTCCATTTTACAATCGTAGCCAAGTAGTTTGGAGGTAAAATATCGTTTGATACTTTCCATCCTTAGTTTGTCACGTGTGCGAGTGCTGCTTATAATAAATGGACAGTATTCTGGTAGTGGCCTCACGCAGGTTTTGTACAGAATGAGCTTTGCTTCATTGTCGTGAAAGTTCCTGAGTATGCATCCTAAGAGCATCCTTGACTTTTGAGTCTGTGATGCCACTTGCTCAGAAAATGTTAGGTTACTCGAGTACCTCAGACCTAGGTCAACAACACTTTGGAGTTTGGTTAGGTTAGCAGATTGAAGCGTTAATTTCATGTCGATTGAGGGTGCACCGAAGCAGATCCAGCCAAATTTTTGAGGTTAAATTGGAGGTTCCATAAAGACGACCAAGCAGTCACTTTATTTAATTCTTTCTGCACAACATTCTGGAAGTACCCTAGGTCATCAGATTGAAATGTATAAGCTACTTTTAGGTCATCTGCAAAGATGAATGGTTTCCTATGTGAGAAGCAAGCGCATATGTCGTTGATATGTAGTGTAAATAGGAGGGGCCCAATGACACTACTTTGTACTACATCAGAGGTGATTAGGCCAGGTTTTGAAGTTACAGACCCGAGTTAAACTATTTGGGACCTGTTGTTAAGGAATGATTTAAGCCATCCTAATAATCGGTCACGTATTCCTAGGGATTTCAGCTTATGTACTAGCAGTAAATGGTCGACACGGTCAAATGCCTTAGAAATGTCAAAGTAAATGACAAGTACTAGTTTTCGTCTGTCACAACTGCCGGTCACAAAGTTAAAGAAGTCTAAGTGGCATGTTAAACAAGATCTGGATTTAAGGAATGCATGTTGGTTCGGACCTCTACTATTGCAGCCAAGCATATGCTTGATTAGGTTATCTTTAACTAGTTTCTCCATAACTCTAGATGCGATAGGTGTGATATTGATTGGCCTATAGTTGCTGACTTCTGTTTTCGAGTCAGATTTGTGTTTAGGCATAATAAATGTTGTTTTCCATATATCAGGGTAAGTTTGGGTTTCCAGGGACATTGTGAATATTTTAAGCAGTAGTAAGGGAATGTCAGGGCCACCATATTTATAAAAATAGGATGATATACCGTCAGTACCGAAACCCTTTGAGCTTTTGAGAGTTCTTATAGTTTGGTTAATGTTAGCATAAGTGAATTCAACGGTACTAATTTGTTTTGGTATGAGTAAAGATGGAGTTTGTGACATATTAGTAGCAGGGTGTATATCGAGTAACTGGACTGTGGGCTTAAGGTATTTACCGCAAAATTTTTGTTGAATAATTCACACATGTCTGCAGAAATAGTGCATGGCCTACCTTTGCCTATCAGGAGAGAAATGCTGTGATTTTTGCGGTTTATTAGCTTCTTTAAGATTTCTGTGAGAGCACACACTCTAGCAGGACTGACTATTGCGATGCGTTCTTCGTTTCTCATACGCAAATGTCGAGCTTGTGAGATGGAACTAAGGGTGTTAAGTATTAAACCTTGTGTGCCAAAGTCGTGGTGTTTGAAGTAATTTGTTGAGAGTCTCTTCAGTTTCGTACGATCCTTTCGTTTTATAAGTGACTTTCTGTGTGGGTAAATCTTAAGTGTTTGGAGTGGAATGGCAGCATCTAAGCATGTGTTTGAGTTATGGTAGAAGATGCTCAGAGCTCTCGAGAGGTCACCAGTAGTGAAGTATTCGCCCCATTCGGAGGATCTTAGCACTGATTCTACTAAGGCCCAGTTTGCCTTACTATAGTTCCTATATAGTACTTGTTGTGAAGTGGAGGTATGAGCTGCATTGCTATTCAGTGGAAGTGGCAGAGCATACATTACTGTTTTGTGGTCACTACCTGAAAACTTAGAACCCACTAAGATTGAGAGGGGACTTATATCGTGACAGAATATTAAGCCTAGTACAGTGTCACCTCTTGTAGGGATAGTGACAGATTGTTTCCAGCCGAAAATGTCCAGTGTACCTAAGAGCTTGTCATATTTAGTTAGCCCTGTTAATAGATTCCAGTCGATTTCGGGTGGGTTGAAGTCTCCACATATGATCTTATGCTCGTATGGAAGAGTGGATACTTGCTCCAGTACATTTATAAGTTGTGTCTCGTAATCACTAAAGGTGCCAGGTGCTCTTAGCACTTTTGAAGTGTACGTTGACCCATAGGGTATCATGCATGTCATTCAGTTCCCTATTTTCTAGCTGTAACACAGTGAGTGTGTTCTGGAAGTACATTAGGCAGCCTCCTCCCCTACCACTCTTCCTATCACATCGAAAGCGTGTGTACCCATCGAAGCTTATCTCTTCCTCTGGTATATTGGAGTGACACCAGGATTCGGTAATAATAATTATTGGGGGTTTGTATACCAGTGTGTGTGCCCTGAGCATCGGTAGTTTTTTAAGGATAGATCTAGCATTAATAAGTATTAAGTAGAGTTGAGAGTTGAAGTGTTTAATTTCGTCAGTCAGGCTCAAGTGTGAATTGACTTCCACTGTTTCTTCGTGCCATAACAACTCTATGTTGCAATTGGTTTGGGTCCAATGTTTGCCTATGTCTATCGAGTTAGTATCCATTTCTTTTAGTGAATAATGAGTTATTTTATTGGATTCACTATAGGATGAGGTAGTTCTAGGCTTAGGTAGGTTGGAGACTTGGGTAGGAGTTCTCATTTGGCCTATGATTGTACAAGCATTGGATGTGTTTAAAAATTCCGTGTGCACTGGCCTATATCTGTTTTCTTTCCGATACGGAGCCGACATTTGTGGTCCGGGTTCAGAAGGGTTAACATCCCCACCAGCTGTTTGGTTAGCGCTGACATGGGAGTTACCTACTCACAGAACTTAACATTCAGTCAGTATGCAAAAACACTTGTTTCTAAATGCCGAAGACTCACAGGCTTGTTACATCGAAAAATGTACACAACTGAGGCTAAAGTCCTTTTATACAAAGTCATGGTTCGC
>OX235272.1:35889717-35938605 GCA_944472155.2 Trichobilharzia szidati
CACAATTCTTTGAAATCCAATTGAATTTTCCCAGTATGTGGAAAAATACGAAATACGGTGATCCACCGGAATTTAGTCTTTAAGGTGTAGGTCGGAAATTATTCAAGTCATTGACTTTCAATTTTATCACAACGGTATATACTACTGATTGGTAGAATAGTAGAAAACTACTCACACGAAACAGTAGTGATTACCAGTCCAAAACGAAGTAAACGAAACATCCCATGGCCGCTTCGCTCCTTTGGAGCCGAACCCATCAGTGATGTGTCGCGTTAACCTATTCAAGATTCGAGTGGTTTGAACTGATTCAACTTTCAGAGCTGGGTGTAACCGGAGTTCACCAATGATGTCTGGAATCCTTGAATCCATACCACAAACTAGATCTTGACCGTGTGTCAAGTATTTTATTTGATTAATGTACACATTTTATGTCATCCTATTACAAGAACACAACACCTGGTCTAGTTGTCTTTACGGTTACACTGTTTTCATATAAATAGTTTCCTATCTACAGTTCACCAATGGTTTTATTCAAACGGTGTCAAACTGAACGCCGCTAAATGTCAGACCGTTAGTTTTAGATCCAGACGTGAGGAAGACTTGTGTGCACTGCTTCAGCGCCATGTTTCTTGTAATGTCGATGGCACTGCTGTCCAAAATAAGTCGTATAATACTTAGGTAAGTATTAGTTACTTCTCTGATCTTTAGCGACCGCCTTATATCTTGTCGATTGCTAAAAATATGTTTTGTTCCATTTATCACATAAGGAGACTGACACACCTACTGACGTAATTCAGTCTCTTCTCTAAGAATTTATTAATTCATATATCCCACACAATATTCTTTATTGTTCCACCTTATTCTTCTCTGGGCTTCTGAATTTAGACTTCCACATTATGGACGACTTTGAAGACTGTAAGCAGAGTTAGTAGTGTCTACCTTTGATCCAACCAACTGACACTATTGTTGGTAGACACAACATCTGATCGAATACTAAACGCCTTCTTCACTCACAACTTTCCTAGTGTATCTCTTTAGGAGAAAATCTAGAAGCAATTTTACTAGAACTTATGACTGTACAGTTAAATGTAAAGGTCTAACTAAACTCTCTCTATGACGGGAAAGAAATAAGAGACTTCCTTTATAATCATCTGTATATAAACCGCTACTTATTTCTAGCAATCACTTGTGGTGGTAGTATTACCTGCATTGACCTTATGTATTCAATTCAGATTTTGCGATCATATATATTTTGATTTTATTTATATAAGAAATACAAACTGTTGTGATAAGAAAATGCTGAAAACTCCAAAGAAGTGAAGATAACCGTCCTGTGCCTAAACTAGTAAAACATTTATCAAATGTTTAAGTATGCCTAGTAGACACGATTATCTAACGTCAGGGGTTTCTATCTACCATTATTACTAAAAACAGTAGTAAATACCAGTTGAATATAAACTGCATAATTCTTTACCATCTTGAGCAGCAATCTTCGAATATTTGGCATGCGATTCGCTCCCGCCAAATCCAAGTAAGATGCTGCAGGACTGGACTACATCGACTCACTTCTAGCTTAAAGATAGGGAGAGAGTAAACTGGTGGCTGAGCGTGTTGACCACTTCATTTATTTGAGGCTCGTTTGGCATTTGACAGCCAACTTACGTCATCTCTGGCTTAGTAGACGTGATATCCTGTTGGCTGTGGACCAAAGGGCGTGTGTACTGCTCAGCAGTTCGCTCCGAACTCCTTTACGGCTGTCACTGAGACATGGCCAGGTTAGCTGTCTTTGATCATAGGTGTCTGCGTTCTATTTCCCGTTTTAGGTGGTATAGTAGAGTGAGTAATATTGAGGTTAGGCTTCAGTTGAGTGGTAGGTAAGGAGGAGGGGGGAAATCAATCGACGAGGTTGTGAAGCAGCTGTATCGATTGAGATGGTTATGACATGTGTTACGCATGCCTAGCCATCGCCTTCCTCGACAACGGGCAATGCTAGCTGATATAGGATTGATCAGGGTGGAGACGAGTTAATGGTCAGGGGTGGGTGCCTTGCGCTGCGGGTTGACCACCCCTCCGCACACCTCTTGAAATGCTCCCATATGACCGGGCGTCTTACATAGCCTCTCCTGAGGAAGTCCTACTCACTGCCTTCACGTGGCGGAGGTGTCTTTCACCAAAGTGAGAGGGCGAAAGCGGATGCCCGGCGCTCTTCACCGGGTTGACTGTCCATTGGATGACAGTCTAGGGGAGATGGCTAAACCCTGATTTCAAACCTCCAACGACTGGCGTATGCAGCTCACTGGAGCTCACCGGCAGACGTATGGACAAAGGGCTTGTTGGATGTCCTGGATGTCTGGCCCCATTCAAAAAGGCGTATGAACCGAACTCCGGTCACCGGCTGCCAATGGATAGTGGACTCCCTACTCCACTCCTACTGCCTTGTAGGTCACACTTGGTTGTGTAAAGGCTAGAGCTGCACTCTCAAACAAAAGGCCGAGCGATTCTGGGGACATCACTCGTACCAAATTCCCATGAAACTTCATGAACTCTCTTACAAACGACTCTCACCATGGCATCAGATCGCCGCGCCTGGGCAGCGATGATTCGAGATGTTCATGAAGCCGGCTCATCCTCCCGTAGGAGATAACCGAAGTAAAGTAAAGTAAGTAAACGGAAACGTGGCTTCATCAGTGAATGAAATCCACAACAGTTAGTCTAAGCCAGCCAGCCAGCTAGCCAGCTGGGCACGTAGGGAGTTGTTGACTTCCTTACTTGTTGGGGTCCTCGGGATGGTAAGAAACGATGTCGGCTGGAGACCAGTAGGGTGCAGCAGGTCGGGTGTGAGGACAAATACTCGCCAAAGACATTGGCTAGGGGTCGCGCTATGTCGTGAATTGGCAGAAGTTAGAATTCATGGGCAATTGGATCGGGTCCCAGTGGCTTAGTGGTATACGAACTCGCCTTGTAACCAGAAGGTCCTGGGTTCGAATCGCGGTGGGTGCGTACCGCTGAAGAGTCCCAAACCAGGACGAAACAATTGTCCAGTACTCCCAGGTTCTACAATGGTTCTCTAACTAATGTCAGCTCATGATGAAAATCCTGTAACCAAACAAATCCCCACAAACCAACACTTGAATTTGTGATATGGCTGAAAATCGTTGTCAATGGCTGGTGCAGATGCATCCACTCCGTGTGATTTACAATGTTCAATAAACTATATTGTTCTTCCATATTACTATTTGTTCTTTTTGCTGCGTATTTCTGTTTATTATCTCTTTCTTTTTCTCTTCTGAACATGCCTTGTCTTTTTTCTTGCTTTGTGTGGTGCATGGAGAGTGCGTGGCAACTCGAAGTTCTGCACATCTGTTCACAGTTCTATGCTGAAACCAGTCAGTCAAACATTTAATGCAGTTTGAAGAATTGGTTGTACACTTGTCAGTAATTATAGTCATATTTTTAAATTTGAGCAGATTTATCGAGGAATTTAATTCTGTACTATGTGACTCTACAAGCATTGCTACATCGTATACGGTTGATTTTCAACTTTACATATAATTAAGACTCTGGGATCTGTGGGGATTTTTAGATTAATTTCAGTTGTTAAATTATCGTCACCCAGTGACCCCAAAATCTAATGTCAGTCGCCACCTCACCGAGAGCTACTGGATGTATTTCCTGACAAGTAGGGTCCACCATATCAAGGCAAAATGGATTCTCACTGAAGACATTGATGAATGCAGGGCTATATCTTGAGCTGATAAACTTAGAATCACAGGTATCAATGAATTCCAACCCAAGTGACCAAGGAATGGTCAATGAGCTTGGTTTCGTAACCTGAAGGTGATTTCATCACTGGCTACGCGGGATCGCGAGTGCACACTGATGAAGATTCCCAAACTATGAGAACAAAACAGCTGTCCAGTGCGCTCTAGTGGTTTTCAATGATCCCTTTAACTGCTGCTGGTTCGTGACGAAAAGAATTAAAGTAAAATCCTTTATTCGTGATAAAAAATCTACCACTATTTCCTCTGGAAATCGGAATTTTTCAGGCTACAATTGATTATTTGTTTGATACCACTAATAGTTATGAAGAAATCAAACTGACTAAATAGTTTCAACATAGAAGTGTGAACAGATGTGCAGAACTTCGAGTTGCCGCGCTCCCCCGATGTACCACACAAAGCAAGAAGAGAGTAAAGGCAGGTTCAAAAGAGAGAGAGATAACAAACAGAAATACGAAGCAAAAAGAACAAATAGTAATATGGAAGAACAATATAATGTGTTGGACACTGTAAATCACAAGGAGCGGATGCATCTGCACCAGCCATTGACGACGATTTTCAGCCATATCAACGATTGTCTCCAGCCCACATCGCTTTTTACCATCCCGAGGACCTCAACAAGTAAGGAAGTCTACAACTCCCTAAGTGGCTGGCTAGCTGGCTGGCTTAGACTAACTGCTGTGGATTTCACTCACTAATGAAGCCACGTTTCCCTTTGACCACCACTAACTCTTCTCCAACCTGATCACCCTCTTCCTGGTCTACAGCCTGCCTGGTTCTCTCATGTTCGTTCCTCCTGAGCACCGTTTAGTCTACGCATTATTATTCAGTCTGTAACTTTGGATACCATATTGGTCAAGCTAATCCATCTGTGATTAATGAATTGCATTAAAAGAAGTAACAGTCATATTTTTTCGTCCGTTTGCATTTCTCTTTTCTTCGTTTACTATCCGGCTAGTAAACTATGGAAGTTTTAGGAATGCGTCGGTCGGGAATTGAAGCCAGGCATTCAGTGTAGCTAGCAAGCATTCCACCTACCGTGTTTTGATCAAAGATAAGATTGTTAGACAGGTGACATGTTTTCTGTGTAAATGTAGGATGACCACAAAATAGTAGTTGAGATTCAGAACTTTTACAATTAACAAGGGAACATACCTCGTGACATCTGCAATGTGTTGATGTCGCAACTCTCTCCACAATGTATCCCCTTCAGCTACATTGGCTTTACGATTCCCATCAAATCTTTAAATACAAAAGAAAATATTTAATTAAGAAGTTAGATAACCAACAAAAAGACAGACATAATTCATGTAGCACCTAGAGCATTAGTGTGCACTTCGACACATCCTTAGATTTGTGTAACAGGTTGATGAATCAGATGAAAACTAAAAGGTCAGACGATAATCTGAAACTGCAATAGACGCATGTAAATAAGGAAATTCAAGGAAAAACGAAAACACACTAGATCATTGGAATTATTTGGAAAAGACAGTTGCAGCGAAGAAGAAAACGTTCTTTTCGATGAAGTCAACATCAAATAGGCTGTACACTCGTGTATTTACAGTAAGTGAGTAAGAAATCCCTTGAACTACTTCCGGTCAAGGGTCAAATTAATAAAATTGGAAAGTGTAATAAACAGGAAGATGGGATAAAAAACATAGTAAGATCCTAATTACTAAGAAACTTGACTGTTTCTTGTGTATTCTGATTTGACACTAGTAACTAGTGTCAAATCAAAATATCCACTACAGTCCTACAGGAGGTCAATCGCGAGCCCGAATAGCTCAGTGGTAACGTCTCTGACTGCAGCACTGGGTGACGCGGGTTCGAATCTCAGAAGGGACATGAGTTCCTTCAAGGTTGCAGATACGCCTTGCTGACGAGTGCCAACTAGCACGAAACCTAGGTCCAAGGCTTCCTGCCGATTGCCTCCAACCATCTCATATCATCACAAACAATGTTTCTTGTGTAGTTATGGATCGAAAACATAGTAATAACTAAATAGGCAGGAAGTTAGGATAAAAAACAGTAATGCAAATAGGAACAAAAAACATCGTGAAATAAACAGGAAGATTGGATAGGAAAGGTAATAGGATGATCATTATTGAGAGGACTGACTTTTTGTGACGGCCATGGTAGGGACAACGGTTGGAAGTATTTATCTTGAATACATAGTGTGGGACTTGAACTTTTGGATCGCTAGTGCCTCAGTTACTTCCAGAGGCCTTGACCCCACTCCATTTCAGAAGTTTGATAGGATCGTGTATCTGGCTGAAGGACTTTCCACATGGAGCTGAATGTCCTGAATTCACCATATGTACTGTTACTGCACTATACACACCTTTGCGTTCTCCTTCGCCAAGCATGCCAAGAGTATTTTACAAGCGGACGCATGGTACGGCCAATGTTTTCTGCTCCACAGGAGCAAGTGAACTGGCGTATGCATGATGAAATGACCTGATGCGAAAGCTTGTCATTCACATGCTGGCTGAATAGTTTCTTGCAAGGAAATTTCACTCGTAAGCTGGCAGCAAAGTATGTTTTACTGGGAGATTTCGAAAGTCATCTACGGAGTTCTGCTACAGTATCACTTTTAAATTCGAGGTACAGCACTAACATCTTTGGTCGGGGGCGACTTGGACCTTTTCACACGTTTCCTTTGGTTTTAGATTGATGTCTATGAATCTGGCTGAGAAACCATTTTCTATCAAGGTCTCTCGGAGATTGTGCAATTTTTCGTCCACTGATTCCCTAGTGTATATTTTCCGGATCCTTGAGGAAATAAAGTATATGAGGTTTCTCTTTCTGCTTACAGGAACACAACTTTGAAGGGTGATA
The DNA here is from genome assembly GCA_944472155.2 of Trichobilharzia szidati. Classification (NCBI taxonomy): domain Eukaryota; kingdom Metazoa; phylum Platyhelminthes; class Trematoda; order Strigeidida; family Schistosomatidae; genus Trichobilharzia; species Trichobilharzia szidati. The sequence continues at coordinate 35,896,335 of OX235272.1, forward strand.
AACTGTTTATTCCATGTGGACTTTTTGTACATGGACCTTTTCAGAGTTATCAGTATTTCTTTGCAGTTGAACATCGAGGAGATGAAATATGGAATCAGATTCAACTTCTGAAGTGAAGTCACAGTTTGGGTGGGCATTACCGAAGGTTTTGGGTAGATTTCTAAGATCCTAATTCTCATAACAAACAATGAAAGTGTCACCAATGTATCTCTTGTGGAGATAGAGCTTATCGACAATTAGTGATTAGGAATTGTTTTCTAGGCCAGCCATGAAGCAGTTGGCCAAGAGGGGTCCTAGAGGAGAACCTATTACTACTCCATCTATTTATCGGTATATTTCGTTGTTGAATCTAAAGTAGACGTTGAAAGTGAATCATAGTAACAGCTTCTTTAGATAATCGATAGGTATGCCGACATTGATGCTACTGGGTTCAATTAAGTCACAAAGAAAGCATGCAGTTTTTGTCAGTGGAACGTTAGTGAAGAGAGAAACGACATTTAGGGAGACCATTTTTTTACTGCACAAAAGACAAACAATTTCCTTAGTGACTATGGTCCTAATATGATTTTCCCCGACCTTCATGTTTATTTTATTACAATTATTATTAAATTGTAACTCCTGTTTGCAATTTTACTAATTTGACCATTGACCGGAAGTAGTTCAAGGGATTTCTCACCCACTTACTGTAAATACACGGAGATACCACACTGCTAATTAAACGGATATACAACAAGAATGCATCTGCGTCATAACCATTCATTCCGAACCATATTTTCTAGGGTCTTACATCATGGATTCCAATTATCTTAGGGAAAACCTACCAGTCAAACTAACAGTCTCCTACATAGTTTAAACCAACAATGAGTGTTATCGTTAACCTACATTGTAATGATTTATACACCTTCTACCTTTGCTTAGTCAAAAGAATGTCCCATCCACTGCAGATAATGATTCGTTATTTCATTAAATGATTTACCCAGTCCACCTGGGATTCCATGTTTAACTAATGCACTGGCCACGTAATAGTTTAGTTTAGTTGGTCATATTTAACAGATACAGTTAAACAGCACACTCGATCCTTAAAAGCCAACCTAAGTGGTAAAATCTGACAAAAATAAATAAAACAAGATTTTTGTACCAATGGTGAGAAGATTCCCTTAGTCAACAAAACGGAGCAAAGACGGTGTGACTTATTGCGTAAGTGGAGTGGTGGTCAACGCGTAGCATCAATTCACTACATATAGTGATATGTAGAATTGACATAGATCATACCTGTGGAGTAAGAAATTACACATTTTGTGGTGCAATCAATAAGATGTGAGGCTACTAAAAGCTGACTTCCGAAGATGTCATAGCCGACACTCCGAGTGATCAATATCGGTAGAATCTCTCAAGACAACAATAGTGTCACAATAGATTATTTTGTATATTTATAGAGATTCAACAACCACATTTCACGATTTCACCACAAGGTGACATCGGTTAGAGAACGATTGGAAAACCAACTAGGAAGCACTGTACATTTGTTTCGTCCTACTTTGGGACTCTTCACAGTACACACCCACCGCCAGAGTTAGAACCCAGGAGCTTCCGGTTACAAGGCAAGCTCGTAGACAATTAAGTCACTGGGACCTGATCCAATGTCCATGAATTCCAACTTCTACCAACACATGAACTATATTCCATTTAATGCACAGTGAATTGTTTCACACGAAAGCTGATACATTTTTGTCCAATGGCTCTTGTACATTTTTCTTCACCAATGAAGTCATTGAGTTTTAAGCAGCTTATTTTAAAAATGATTATTTGCAATTTCTAACAACATATTTTTAAAAAGTATATGATTAGGTTCACAAATGGAATATATTATAACGAAGGTAACATTAAGAACTTACACAACTGAATTATCCTCTACACTAAGTAAATCATAACACATAGCTTGAAGTGTTAATTCATGCAAAAGAGGACTAACAGGATCCAAACTACGATCAACGATTAATAAAATACTTTGATCTTTATGTGAACCCTAAAAAGGGTGAAGAAGATACTCAACTTAGGACTAGAGTAATAAAAGCGATTAGTTGAAAAAAACTTAAACTTATGCAATACGAAATACTATGCAAGTGTACGTAAATTGTCTTCTCCTGAATATTGTTTTCATTAATTACTGGGGATTATAAGACTCTTCTTATTTTATTATTATTCCCCTGGGTTGCGAGTGGTACGTAGAGCTTCATGAGCACATCTCCATTTCATCCTGTCCTCTGCAGTCCCCTTTAGTTGGTTCCACAACTGCCCATAAGCATTGATCTCCTGTTCAAGCAATCTCCTCAATGTCACCCTCGGCCTCATGTCCGACTTACCGTTTCCCATTCGGTTTACAATAGAGGGCCTGACACGCGATGTCATTCACACATGTGTCCAATCTACCTCTATTCCCTTCGGCATATTTGTTAGACAATACCTTGTTGGTCGGTTCGTTTCCAGTTGTTTATTCGCCTTGACCATCCGATCTTCAGCATCGACAAAAGGGCAGCTGTTGGTGAAAGTCTGTAGCCTGTTGGAAATGCTTTACGTGACGCGTTTTCCAGGTCTCTGAATTATATAGAAGTACTGCCTCGAAAGCACGAATCTTGTTCTTTATACTGAGTGCATCAGATTTTTACACTGATTTCACAGTAATGAATCTCTGTCTTGCTTCTCCGATCCTGATTGGCTTTAACATTTCCATCCGTGCGAACTCCTGTAGTTGAAACGATGCTACCATGATAAGTGAAAGAAGTGACCTCGTTCATATTTCTCCAGTTGATAAGAAATAAGCAAATAGTCCACATAGACTATCTGTTGAAGTATTGATGTGTTTGAAAGCAGCTCCGCCGTTGAATAGCATTGACTTGCCTGTAGTCACACAACGACAGGGTGAAAGTATTAAAAACTAATATAGTTTGGTGGAGAGAGAGGTTAATCACTGAAGCTTTGTTTATCAATTCAACACCGCACACGTGCAATCGAAATGACGCAACGCCTACACCGGAGATATGGGAAATGGCAACAAACAACAAAGGGAAGTTGGAAAGACAGAAGAAAGAGAAAAATGTATTTAAGGCAAATTGTGAAACCGTGTGACTAAAACTGATATGATTATCAGTGGCAATAATTTATGCTCGAAACGTCATCCAGTTGTTAGTATTACATCACTGTGAAAATAATTAAACCATGAAATGTTGTTCTCAGAGCCCTTAAAAGTGTTGAAATTGAGAAGACAAATAGCACTATCTATAGCTGCTAAGTGCGTCAGTGGCTTAGCGGTTAGGATGGTCACCAACCGTGAACATGGTCCGGGGTTCGATCCCCGGCCGACGCACTCTTTTACCTCGCTAAGCCAGTAATAAAGCTAGTAAAGAGTAAAGGTTGGGCATGAGGTTGGTAACCCCATCCTGTAAAAATTAACACTGCCACAGAAACTTCATGCCTCTAGCTTGAAACCACTGGGAACGTGAAGGAATGAAAAAAATACCTGCTAACTACCATGAACTGTTGGGGATCACATAAATCTAAAATCATTAGTTATCTTCGCTATAAGCAATGAACATTAGCAACTTTTGCGCCGCCTGTAATTATTACTGACGAAATTTTAGTCACTGCCTTGCAGTCATGATCATATTTATATAAAAGAAAGATCGAATGAGCTGCGTTGGTTGCAACTATAGTGGCATCTGTTGTATACTCGTATGACTAAAAGCATCTACTGTTATACAGTGTGAATAACATTTAACTGTGGCAGCAGTTCGAGAGAGAAATCACACTACTGGTTGCGAAAATTTCCAACGACACTGTTGGAAATGCATGACGAAAATGGGAGTTTGTGTGAATAAAATTACCATAATTATTTGTGTAACCAGAGTCAGAAGTGTGACTGTTATCAGTAGTGTTATTCTTTAGTTGATCTCTCCCAGATGGCAGAGTTTCGACGACTATGAGTTGCAGTTTCATTTGTATAAATGGATTCAAATCTGACTGCCACATCGAAGTCGGGCAAATTTAAAAATATCAGAATAGATAATTTCCTAACTGTACGGAGTACTGGAGCGGTGTTGACAAAGTCATTTTGCATACCAAGATAGGAAACTTTATTTTATTTTTGGGAATAGTTAACTGCGCCATTGGGTTCTTTATAATCAGTAAACTGTTCAATTGTTAATAAACAAGCGACTGTTATTTGCAAACACAAATCAATCATACAACTAAATAATAACTTACCTGACCCAGAGCTGGATTGTCACCTTTGTATGTGTCTAACTTCAGTTGAACTAAACGAGCCAACTCCAAGTTGGTATCAGTCCTATAGGATTTGTAAAGGGATGTAAATAAACTGTTAGTAGGATATCTACGATAGAAGGGAAAAAATATTCCCAATGTACAACATTTTCTACGTAAAACAACAAAGATACGGCAGGTTTGTAGTGTCTTACTATACGCTTTCACTCCATATTTCAGCATAAGTGACAGACCGACTAAGTGACTGACTGGTTTCAACATAGAACTGTGAACAGATGTGCAGAACTTCGAGTTGCCGCGCTCCCCCGATTTACCACACAAAGCAAGAAAAGAGAGTAAAGGCAGGTTCAAAAGAGATAGAGAGAGAGATAATAAACAGAAATATGAAGCAAAAAGAACAAATAGTAATATGGAAGAACAATATACTTTATTGGACATTGTAAATCACAAGGAGTGGATGCATCTGCACCAGCCATTGACAACGATTTTCAGCCATATCACAAATTGTCTCCAGCCCACATCGCTCCTTACCATCCTGAGGACCCCAACAAGTAAAAAAGTCTACAACTCCCTACGTGGCTGCTTAGCTGGCTGGCTTAGACTAACTGTTGTGGATACCATTCACTGATGAAGCCACGTTTTCGTATAACCAGCACTAACCCGTCTCTAACCTGATCAATCCTATGTCAGCTAGCATTGCCCATTGTCGAGGAAGGCGATGGCTAGGCATGCGTAACACATGTCATAACCATCTCAATCGATACAGCTGCTTCACAACCTCGTCGATTGATTTCCCCCCATCCTTCTTACCTACCACTCGACCGAAGCTAACCTCAATATTACTCACTCTACTATACCACCTAAAACGGGAAATAGAACGCAGACACCTGCGATCAAAGACAGCTAGTCTGCCTTTTCCTGTCTTCCACTTTCACTGGCCATGTCTAGCTCACAGCCATAAAGGAGGAAGACAAAGCGAACTGCTGCTGAGCAGTAAAAACCCGCCTTTTGGTAAGTGACAGACAGCTAAAATGTGCAAGAACCTTAACGCTAAAATATGTGCGACACATTTTAAATATTTTAACTTAATTTTGTATTTACCGTTGATTGATAATATTGAACCGAAATGTTCTATCTCTGCTGATATTTTGGTTCCTAGTGCGGACGCTTCGACAATCAATCAACGGCAATACAAACTTCAATTAAAATAATAACTGATACACGGTTGTACAAGAGGTGGATCTCGTGGTCCGAGTGGCCTTCAGTGCTTGAAACGATTGGTTCCGGGTTCGAGTCTCAGCGGTGACTCACTAGGAATGCAGGTATATCGAGCTTACGAGTTCCAAACAGGATGAAGTGCACATCCTAAATCCCACTGCTAGTCACCATCCGCCAAACCTTTAAAATATTACCTACTAAAACTTCTCGTTATTTGTTGATGAAAGCAACTTTATAGACTTCTAGAATGGCCGCTTCAATGATAGTTTTGATTTCATCTTGATTTTATTTAGTGGGTAGTGGCTAGCAGTGGTATTTTTTCAGGACGAAGGTTTCGTCCTGGCTACCATTTATTCAATAATAATTTAAGTTTTAGAATGTATCACGGCTTAAAAATGGCTATCGATTTAAGATGAGCACAAATCACAGAAACGCAAGTGTTATGAGGGAAGACTTGTTAACCTGTTGAGGAATTGCCTAAACACTATAAATAACTGTAGTTTAAAATAAGAGGTAAGACGATATAGTTAAAATTGGATCCAGCCACTGGGGTAAGGTTAGGTTAATCACTTCCTTTATATATACAAGGGTTATGTTGAAAATCTTTCATTACAAAGATTTAGTCAGACTATAAAAGGAAAAAAAATTATGGAATATAAAAACAGGAATAATAGTTAATTATGAGAATAATGATACTACCCCTACAACTAAACGTTTAAGAGAATAAAGATACTCTCTGATAATTGTGTTCGGTAGTAGACTCATAGATACATAACTAGCTCCGCTAAATCTTAAAAAAGGTAAGTAATGCAGTAAAGTCTTTCTTAAGATTCCCAGAGAAAGGATATGAGCAAACAATACAGAAATAGGAAACATCAACGCATATCACTATTGAATAACTGAGTTTCCACTTAGAACTTTTTACAGAAGTATCATACTCCATATAGCAAACAAGTGCAGAGAAAAGAAACTGAAAATAATGGGCAGAAATGTACGGGAGAAAGAATAATAACAAGGACAAATGTGAGGATTTAATGGATAATAGGAAATCATAAAGAGTGGAAGCATCTGAGCCAATGCCAGCAATTTTGAGCCACATCACCATCGATCTCAAACCATTAGTGTCATATGTATTAAGAACGTCAACGTAAGGTCTTTTAAACCCTATCAGCTAGTGACGTGCTCAAATTCCAGCCTGTGCACCACAGGTTTAAAGCCTACAGAATTATGAGTAGACGGGTAGTATTGTAACAACAAAAGACAAGGGCCAGGCAACAGATCGTTTATTAAGGAAAGTCAACACATATTTATAGATTTTAATGTACATTATTGTAGATTATTGTTAGGAGAAAATACAGTCTTTTGATTGGTTGTTTCTCACAGAAAGTTAACCTTGCATCTCTTTGTGGCTGTTTAGGATCATCTATATGCTAACGGTACCTGCCTACGCAAAGCCTTTGTTCTCATTTTCTCACCACCAATATTGGGAACATAAACACTGATGTCAATTAATGTCTACCAACTTTGGTTAGCAGCCAGCTCTCACCACAGTATTAACAGTCGCTGAATTAAAAATGCGTCTCATTGGCAATCTTATTAATATACATGCGGTTATTGAGAAAGATTCTCATGTCTCACTGTTTTCTAGATTTGGGACAGACTGAAAGAGGTAATATGATCAGCTCATGACATGGATATGTTGAATGAAGGTTATTTTTGTTACGTTCACATGTGTTAATGAGTATTACTTGAGACCGTACGAGCGAATAGTTTGAAATGTAATCAGACACGGAGTAAAATTGAAATCTACGGCAACTGTCTGGTATCCTGCATATTTCTGTTCATGTTGAAAGAAGTGCACAAATATTTTTCAATATCTCCGACACTTGAAAGGCCTTATTTAAGTGTAGCATGCAGCTATTAGTTACCAGACGTATAATATATTGACAGAGCTCAGTTAGTACTGAGGACTAAACAGTCGGATAGGATACACAATGTTTAGAAAACTACTATCTGTCAGAATCAGATTGAAAGCGAATTGCATCCAAAACAACTAATTGGTAATATTTAGGCGCATAACTCTGATGAATGCAGATTAAATTAGTTAGTGAACATGAATAAATTTGAAACTTAGGTTAAGCAGATGACTATCAATTGTCAGTAATACACATCGGATGTGATACAGCTTTTACTAACTTATCTAATGCATTTTAGAATAACTTTTAGTACAGCATTAAATACAACAAGCCCTGAATACAAAATGACAAAATAGGCTCACTTGTGATAACAAATTTTCGGGTATTCTTGTAACGTTATACATACAGAGGCTATTTGTTCAGCAATCTGATCGATTCGACTAAGTTTGTCATGAACAATATCAGCGGGTAAAAAGTAAAGTTGTGCTGTCTCCATAGCATCTAGAGTATAGAGATGTGATTCCAAAGGAATAAAATCCAGTGACAATTGCATTAATGTCTTGAAGTACCGGATTGCTTGTGACGATGCAATCTGTTTGAGTAAATCGTTTGAACATGCTAAACAGGAATAATTAGAAAGATTTCCTTAGTCTATCACAAAAAAGCCATATATAGTATAATAGAATAAAAAAATGATTTTATAACATGGAAATCAGTTTACTATTAATGAAATGCTTAACTGTATGAACAATCACATAATGTGTAATAGTTGTCAGTGCGGGATGACTTTTGTCTGGAGAAAGTTAAGGATATCCTCAAATGAGTAGAACAAAGGAAAGGGGTTACATTACTGTATAATGAAAGTTTACGGATATATACATCAGAGTGAAACTCTAAAACATGTTGCATATGGATGCCATTTACGTTACCAAACTGTGAGAAAACATAGATACAAAAAGGTGATGATTTGACTACTCATGGCATTTTCCAACTATATTCTATCTCAACTTACTTGGGATATTGGTGGTTCAACGCAACTAGATCAATCAACCAAGATTACTGACTAACTGATTGAGTTTTCAAGGTAGCCTTAAATTTCAACGACAATCACTGCACAGTTCTGAATAAGTGACCTAATATTCCATGTTCCCCTGTATTACGAATGTTACAATTGTAGGGGCTTAATTCGACTTAATCTGTTGTCTAGAGATCGATCACTATATAATCGCAGCAAACATAAAAACAATCATAACAAAGACGTACCTGATAGGAAAAAGACATGAGCGCTCGTATATGTTGGACCTGAAGCTGGAAAATCTTGTAACAGCAACTCAACCTCCTTCAGAAATATTAGGACATGAATATACTTACCGCTCTTCGAGGGCGCATAATGTATATTGCTGGCATATTAAGTTTCTGCCTTTTGCGTTTGAGAGATTCGACAACTAAATAGAGATAAATTTATGAGAACTAAATGTTTACTTACGAGTTATGCCATACTCAGTAATATCTTGCATCTTAAAACATGATGATAATACTCGTGTGGCGGCATCATCCATAATCAGAATCTTCCATCCCGATATTTTTGAAAGTGCTTCAAATATATATTTCCTGAAAGCTATAAGAGTTAAACCAACTTATGGGATACTTACAAATTCCTACTTCATTGATCAAGGACATTGGCCGCTGAAGCGTCACACATCAACCTTCCGCCTGAAGTATTCAACGCATTTGGAGCAGACAAAGTATGTTTGTTTTGCTTAAGGACAGTTAGGATTCAATGGTATAACGAAACATTTTTCATAACTCTTGAGCTTTACCACAGTTAATCGGTAGTTAATAAGACTGGAAACAGAACGGATGATAGCACTAAAACATGGTAAACAAAGTTCAGTCGCAGTAAACCTTCATAAATGCAGGCTAAATAAGTTACTTAAACATATTCTCAAAGAATTAATTACAAGAGGCGTTTAAAACGCAGTGGGTTGGTTAATAAGTTTGACTTCTACTGTAAAACAGTCATCAGGTTCTGGAATGTGCGAATTTTTTCACTTCCTTTTACTCTTCTCATATATCAAGAGAAGAACACGTAAGAGTGATGCTATCCCACCTCTTATGCTTGAAGATGAGCAGACAAACATGGCTGAGGATAACTTGACTAAGGCTGAGGCTTTGTCCAAGCACTTTAGTCAAGTATTCTCTGATAATATTGATACCAGCTTTGTAACTTTTCCAGAAGGTAACTTGAAAGTGGCACCCTTATACATTAGAAAGGATACTGTCCTAAAGTGGCTTCTAAGGCTCAATCCTGGTAAGTCCAGTGGCCCTGATGAACTCCACCCACATATATTAAAAGCATTGGCTGAAAACATAGCCGAGCCATTGTTGGTAATCTTCAATATGTCTCTGGACCAGTCTAAATGTCCAAGAGACTGGAAAGATGCCATCATTAGTCCGGTCTTCAAAACCGGATCTAGAAACTTAGTTCAGAACCATCGTCCTGTTAGTTTGACCAGATTGTTGGTAAACTACTAGAAAGAATAATTCGTGATGCTATCATTCAGTTAATTGAAGGGAACAAACTTTTCGCTGTGGAACAGCATGGTTTTAGAGCAGGTCATTCTTGGTTGACCAACCTTCTTTTGCCTAGAGAAAGTTGGGCAAGCTCAGCTGATGCTAATATACCGGTGGATGCCATATTCATCGACCTTAGCAAGGCGTTTGACAGGGTTTCTCATTCAGGTCTTCTAGTAAAGTTAGGTAGTCTGGGAATCAATAAAGTGGTTGCCGACTGGATTCAAGACTTTCTAAAGGACAGAAGACAAAGAGTACGAGTTAACGGGGTTTTATCAACATGGGAATCGGTTAAGAGTGGCGTTCCTCAGGGTACAATTCTAGGCCCACTTCTTTTCCTGATTTATGTCAATGAGATTGCATCGGTAGTTAAGTCATCCTGCTTACTGTTTGCTGATGACATCAAGACATGGAGGGCTTTACACGATGTCAGTGAGCAACTTGCTTTGCAGGAAGATTTAAACTTGTTAAGTGATTGGTGTAAGCACTGGGCCTTGGAGATTAACTTAAGTAAGAGTGGAGTTATGCATGTATATCATAGTCACGTGCACAATTACTCAATGAATGGCATTACTCCCCCAGTGGTCACTGAGTACAAGGACTTGGGAGTGGTTGTGCAGCATGACTTGAAAACAGCAACAAACTGTAGAGCTGCAGCCACTAAGGGTTTTCGAATATTATGGGCCATACGCAAGGCTTTTGCGAACTTTGACGCTGATATATTTCGTATATTATATCAGACCTCATTTGGAATATGGGATCCAGGCAGCGAGCCCGTGTTTCAAATACGAAATAGACCTATTAGAAAGGGTGCAAAGAGTAGGAATTAAGCTAATAAAGGGTTTCTCAACCCTCTCATATGAGGAGAGGTTAAGTCGACTGGGTTTATTTCCACTGTCATACAGACGACTTAGGGGTGACCTAATACTAGCATACCGTATCCTAAGAAATGATTTTGGAGCTAATTTATCTAATTTATTTCTTCCTTCTAGCACCAACCAATTTCGAGGACATCACCTCAAGGTTCAAAAACCACGGTCGAATCGTCTGCGTCTGGAGATCCGTTTTTCGCATCGAATTGTGAACTATTGGAACTCCCTACCGGAACACGTCGTATCAGCGCCATCCGTTGATTCATTCAAGGCGAGATTGGACCTCCTGTGTGTAACAAATCGAAAGGATTAACACAGGCATATAGCCTACTATCCTAAATAAATTGTAAACTGTATATGTTTACCGGACAAAATCCGCCAACTCGGTGATTCTGGCCACAAAACTTGTGTAGGATGACACTGCTTTTATTCCGCCTCCAGAAATGTAATATGATTTTAGTGCTGAGACTATAAATCACATCCACCATAGGTCAAATAATAAGCCCAGTGTTATGAAGTTCATCTGTGCTGTGCTTTGTGGGTGTTTTGAATTTCTGAAATGCTTTTAGTTGCTTCCAGATATAGAGTGTCTTCAAAGGAGTATAGATCTCGGTAGAAGCATGAACAGAATGAGTAAACCTAAAGCTCTCAAGCATTATCTTCGAGTTTGTGAAAATGTTGTATTTGATGTATTCGTGTGACTGTATCCTCGTAAATCTGTTGCAATATGGTCTTTCGATGAGGTATGATATGAAACAATATCAAATACACCACTGCTCAGCCACCTAACATACCTGTTTTACACATATTTTACACTTATAGCACCGAACTATAAATAACTATTAAGAAAAGCCAGGAAGATACCTTGGTTTTGCAATCAGTAATGGACAGGACCCCAGCCAAGTGGTGACACGACGAAAGAGTCCTCATAGAAAGCTGTGCAGGCATCTGAAACAAGAAGATGAGGAGATAAAAGTGATGTACTTGGAGGTGAATCAGAATAAAGAAAGGATAACCTGAGTACAGCGCATTCCACAAACGAGTTCATGAGAGTGTTAAGAAAGAGAAAACAGAAAATAGTTGAAAAATATAATCCTTAGAAACAAAGAATTGCGGGCCATTCAGCCATCGCATAACCCAGAAGAAATAGCCAAGCTTTTCAAAAGTAGGTTAACAAATTCCAAAACAGCCTATCCAAAAGTATCATGCTTCCATGGCACCGCTTGTGGGAATACTGGGGTGATATGTGAAGTGTTTAGCAAGCACTTCACCAGACTATACACCTTAGAGAACGATCAGGTCGCGGATTTCCTAAGTAAAACAGAAGAATGTCTAAGTGTCATACATTTCGCCACACAAGAGATCGATAAGGCTATCTGAAATAAGCTGAATAACCGAAATTTAGGTCAAGCCGTGTTGGAAAGATTGGGTTGGTTTTACCACGTTTTAGATGCGGTACGGTGGCTGGAGCAAATGAGTTTCCTCGAATTGGGGGTATTTCACTAGGGTCTGTAGTACTAAAGTCAGTTGAACAGCCTATATGGGTACAGTATGGATAAGTAGACCGAAGCCCTTTTGTTGACAGGAACTCATTAAGGAGACGTTAGAATTCATCTGGAGATCGGCAACTACGTACAGTAAGTGGAAGTTCGTTCCATAATGCACTGTACTGTATTTTGAAGAAACTTGAACGCAGTTTTGTCCGGTATCAGGTTATGGATACAGTATTTTTATGACTCCTAAGAGTATGTATGGTTGTATTGTTGAAGGATATTGGATTACACTTTTGATGCAGCCGTGTAAAAGGCGAAAGAGGAATGTTAAGTTGAGTTTCAGGCGCCTTAACCAAAGTGGCTGAAGTCCATATTTTTTGAACCTATCCGCGTAAGTCAGTCCTTCAGTTTTGGTAATAGGCGTCGTGTGAAACTTCAGTGAATACTTTAAATACAAACCGTATCATACCCATGCATGAAAACGAAGACAATTGTGCAGTGTTCAAGTGCTGGAAGAACCATGACTTTGTATAGAAGGACTTTAGCCTCAGTTGTGTACATTTTTCGGTGTAACAAGCCTGTGAGTCTTCTGCATTTAGAAGCAACTGATTTTGCGTACTGACTGAATGTTAAGTTTTGTGAGTAGGTAACTATCAGGTCCTTTATGGAATTGAGGGTTTGATGAAAAGAGCCACCTAGGTGTTACCTGAAATTCGGATGGGAGTTACTGAAGTAAAGGAAACCACATTAGTCAGAATTGAATGGCAGTTGCCAGTCATTGTTCCAGTTATGTAACCTATCCAGATCATCTTGAATATGTGTGAATCCCTCGGACAGAGTAGAATATGGGAAGCTGTATACAATCTTGAAGTCATCGGCAAAGAGGTATGGGGTTACATGCTTGATTACGCTGCAGATTTCGTTAGCGTAAATTAAGAAAAGCAGTGGACCTAGTAGAACACCCTGAATCACTCCACTTCGTATAGGTCTGAGTGACGAGTAATTATTTGGGAATTTCACAACTTGGGAACGGTCTTCCAAGAAAGAATTGAGCCAGGATAACAAGGGGTCCTGGAACCCGTACGACTTCAGCTAACGAATTAGTCTTTTGTGTGGGACTTTATCAAAGGCGTTTCTTAAGTTGAAGAAGAGAGCTGTCGCAAGCTAATTGTAATAATAATAATTTTATACTTTCATATAAACACAAATTTACATGAAAATGCATGCCATTTTTACAGGCACGATCAAGTATGATACAATGTCAAATAGTAGATTGTCTACAAGTTAGTAATGTTTGAACAGCTAAATATTTGATATATGTATAAATACACTCTTTGTCTGACCCATGTCGTATCATTATTGAATTAAACAGCAGTCCTCCAGGTTGCGCAGGAAAATCGACTTCTTTCGTTTTCAACCCAAAGTTGTAGGCATACGATAACCAACCAATATTGAGGTAAGTACAAGGTTTACAAGGGATAGTAAGCTGTTTTAGAAAAGTAAAGATGCTAAGGTGAATCATTAAAGTGTAATGAAATAAGTAAGTGCAATGTATCATTAATATATGCATTCATAAAGGAAATACAATGGGAGACTATAATCCCTAGGCTGACAAAGTTCCTTTGCAATGTATAATGCTACCCTATAGGTTTTACTATCATGTTGTCCACTTTTGGTTTAATACAATTATCCACAAGCCGGTTGTTTTAATTTCATACCTTTTTGTGTTTGGTGCACAACCGTACCCTATGGAGAATAGGAATAAAATAAGTCGAATCAAATTCATAAAGAGCTATAAAATGTTAGGTTTAGTGGAATATAATGACCAAGTGGAGACGTTATTAGAAAATGAATGAGATGAAACATTGTTAAGTGATATTCGAAGATACGATAAAGGAAAGCATGTCAATTTATAAGATGCCCCATAAATTTGTGCAGAGCCCACGTGGTCGCATCTCGGCAATAGGCTGACCGAATGGTATATGTTTAAAGGTATAAGCATGATCTGTCCAGGCGATCATTATTATCTTTTCCAAGATAAAGATTCAAGCCCTCATAAAAATCTCGAGCCATCAAATTGCATATTGCTGTTCCTGCAGAATGGGGCGATTCACCTTAGTGTCCACCACCATATCTACTGATCAGCATGCGCCACCCTCCCTCCTTTTATGATGTTAGGCTGTGATTATTATGGCTACAGCAAATATATTGCTTGGTTCCAGACACGTTCGTACCTCACATTCCATTTGCCTAGCTTTCTTAGTGAGTGCTTCCAATAGATCTCCATATACAGATTTATGAACATATTATATGTGTGCATGCGTCCTAATGAACAGATTAGTTTATAAGATGTTAAACCCTTAAAGAGTAAAAAGAATAGGTTTTGTGAATAATAATAATAATAACAGTATATTCTCATTTTGTACATGAGGGACGCCAGTTTACAGGCATCATCAATATGATAAATTACATATACGATTAGTAAACATATTTAATAATAGTAATTTAATAAAATACATTTTTTCCTACCTGTGTAGGACACACCAATTGTACAGGCATGGATAAGTATTATTTAAGTTACATAAATTTGGTTCATGGTAAAATTATAAGGTTGCAGTCATTTTGTCTATGGGAACAATATGATAACTAGTCATTCAATGGAGCACATCAAGAAATATAGAAATATTGCCTTCGCATTAACAAAAAAACCCAAGTATGTTTTGGATGGATTACAAATACTTGGGAAAAAATAAAGCTTGAAGTAATTCTTCCATATAACTTTGGTGTGTACGGCATCGAGTCTTATTCTTGATTTATATCCAAATTTGATAATAATTTAAAATAAGTAATACACTTGTATACTTTTGTCAGCATTTTCTTCGTAACATCACAAGTGAATAGTACTCAAGGTAGACTAATAATAATGGTAGTTTATATTTTCTTATAAACGGGTGTTTTCAAGAAATGCAAGCTATTTTTGCAGACAAGATCAGTTATGTTGTAAGTTACAATCGTGAAGTATTATAAATCAATACTTTTTTATTAGTATAAAGGTATATTTCACAACTGTAATCCTGGGTGCGTCGTTGGTGAAGGTAATGCGCAATTCACGAGGGAATTGTGAGATATAGGGCCAATAATGTTTGCAGATCATTTGTCATTGTAAATGGGCAAATATCTTCATTCTCATTCAAAAAGTCAAATGGAAGCTGAAATGGTGAGAGACAAAAGAAGACAAACAACAACGCAAAAGCAAGCAAGTGGAGTACTTAGGGAGTGATTAATATGTATATATCCATTTATATTCCGTTTAGTAATTATAGTTATTTTGGTGCACTAACTAACTATTCCCGTGATGCTAACTTTTATATTGTGTGAACTAATATTATTGTCCTGTGTAAAAATGTCTATCATGTACTTCCAATAATATAAAAATTTATAATTGTAGTTTGCTGTAACTACACGTTTAATGAACTTAAAATATCTATGTTGGACGAAAAAGTGGGTGTAGGATTCAGATGCAGAAGTGCACTGTCATCTTTGAGCAGTCTGGTGACTGAGGAGATGAACACTGCGAGTGTGTTTGCATCGCGCACATCAGCTGGTAGTCTATTCCAAATGACTGAAAACTTATTTAAGAAGAAATTATACCGCATGTAAGTCTGACAATGCTCTATAGCAACTAGGTTGTGATGATTTCTAAGATTGTAACTGATGACAGCGGTAGGTTTAATTATTGGCTCGGAGGAGTGCACGAGCAGATTAATTAGCTTGTAGTAAAAAATCAGGTTTAGCTTAAGACGTCTTTTCCAGAGTGGTTCTAAACTTAGTCTGTCGCAACGTTCATAGTATTGGAGACCACTTTCTAAACCAAGAATTCTTAAGGTGAATTGCCGTTGCACTCCTTCTAACTTAAGCTTGTCAATTTGTCTGAGTCCGCTAAGAATAAACGGGCAGTATTCTAAAATATGTCGGACACATACTTTATATAATAAAACCCTAGTTTCACAACAAACGAAATTGCGAGTTATGCATCCTAGGAGCCTTCGTGTTTTACGTCTGGCATAATCAGTTTGTTCAGAGAACGTTAGGTTACTGGAGTATCTGATACCGAGATCTACGACTGAGTTGAGTTTGGCCAGTTTACGCCCATTTATTTCAAGATTCAGGTCAAGGTTACTGTTTCCGATACAAATCCAGCCGCATTTATCAATGTTGAACTTTAGACAGGATTCAGTACACCATGTTGCGAGACTACTTAGTTCAAGATGTATTTTATTTACCATATCGCTTAGTTCATGAGCGTAGCAGGAGTAAACGACTTTGAGGTCGTCAGCATATAGGAATGATTTACCTGAGGTGAAGCAGTTGCAAATGCTGTTAATGTATACTGTAAATAAAAGTGGACCTAGGACACTACCTTGCACAACCCCACTTGTGATCTGCCTAGGATGAGACAATACAGATCCAACCTTGGTTATTTGTACCCTATTGCTTAGAAACGATTTTAACCAGCTCAGTAATGGATTGCGAATCCCACATGAATACAGCTTCTCAAAGAGAATACTGTGAGATACCATGTCAAATGCCCTAGATATATCGAAGTAGAGAACAACAACTAGCTTACGTGCTTCGCGATTACTAGGGATGCAGTTGAAAAAGTCAAAGTGGCAAGTAACGCAAGACCTATTTTTGAGAAATCCGTGTTGAGACCTTGTAACAAGATCTTCCTTAAGTAGATAGTCTGACAACTGATCTTTGACGACTTTCTCCATGACTCGCGAGACAACTGGGGTTATATTTATAGGTCTGTAATTGCGGACGTTTGCCTTATCACCGGATTTATATTAAGGAATTATGAAGCTAGTTTTCCACTCATTAGGGTAAGGGGTATATCACACCCACTGCTTTTGAAAATTATAGAAGCGAGGCCATCTGGTCCCGTGCTAGTGGAAGGTTTCAGGCTTTTAACTGCTTGTTCTATTAATTGGTCGGTGAACACTATGCTTCCGAGGAAAGAGCTAGTAAGGGGGCTGGTTTCACCAGGAATGTGCGTTTCTAAACTGAAGTCTGCAAACCACTCACTGAATATTTCACAGATGGTGGCAGGCACATTGTAGATAACTTTGTCATGAAGTAAATAGGGGATTTCCCTAGTCGACTGCATTCGTTTTTTAAGAAGTGTTGTTAAGTTATAAACTTTGGAGGTGCTTTCAAGTGCCCTTAATTCTTCTTCGAGGTCCTTTAGAGAGCGTTGGCGCTTGAAAGATTCAAGAGACTCATGGATTGAGTGCAGTAGTGATATATCCTTAGTGGAATAGTACTGTTTCTTCAACTTCCTTAACTTATTGCGGCATGCCCTCGGAATGAATTCAGCTTGGTGTCTACTTAAGTTCACTACCCTCTTAGGAGCAACAGTATCTAGACAAAGGATAACATTCCTGTAAAATAGGGACACTACAGTCTCCAGGGAGTCAGTGGTAAAATATTCATCCCAGTGACAGAGTCGAATGAGTTCCTGGACTAATCCCCAGTGTGTATGTTTGTAACTACGACAAATCAGGCTCCCTGAATCCTGTTTGTTTCCTGTATTTAGTGGTGAGAAAGGCAGAGAGCAGAGGACCATTCTATGGTCACTACTGGAAAATCTGTTACCAACATAGGTGGAGACTGGGACTGTGTCATGACAAAACACAAGGTCCAACATGTTGTCACCACGAGTAGGTGTCTGGATGTGTTGCTGCCATCCATAACAATCGATAGTGGCAAGTAATTCGTCGAAGCGTTGGGGGCCGGAACTACTTAACCAATTGACTTCTGGAAGATTGAAGTCCCCTGCAATTATTTTGTAATTATTACTAAACGATGAGGCGTGTGCGAATGATTTAGCTAATAACGCATCAGTTTCTTTGGTTGAGCTTGGTGCTCGATAAACACAGCCTATGAGAAGCTTGTACTTATCTCCTTGTAAGACGACCCAGAGTGAATCAGGTACCTCGTTCAGTATTTCATCTTCCACTTTACTGGCTACGAATGAGTTATGTATATATATGAGACATCCTCCACCACGCTTGCAGTCTCTATTTGCACGGTGTACAGTGTAATCATCTATGCCTATATGCACATCAAGTACAGAGTATGAGCACCATGATTCAGTAATCAGAGCTACAGTAGGCTTGGCGATAAATAATAATGCCCTTAGTTCAGATATCTTATTGATTTAGGAACGTGCATTAATTAGCAATATCGTGAATAAGTCACGGGATACTACAAACTGGCTTAAGATATCACCATAACCTAACTCTGTTTGTGCGTCAACAACGCAAGAGTTTATGAATGATACGGGGACCGGACTGGGTGTCTGTACATCGGGGTTAGAGTGCAGTGAGGTGGTCCTAGGTGCCATGGGTCATACCAGTGATTCGGGACATTTGGAAAATTTACCATTTGTTCCTGGATACAAGGATAGTAGATGTTGGGCCTGGGTTGACGGTTAAAAAGCATAGCATCAAATGGTCTACCCATCCACGTGCTATCCATCATACCGGTACACACTTTCGTGTTGGTTTTATAACGTAAAGGAAATTGAGAGGGATGGCGCTTTGGTTGTAAGACTTTGGGGGTTTTTGGGTTTGACTTTCTATAAGGCGGAGCATACTGAAAACCACCAGATATACTTGGGTTTCGAGGGGAACTTTTCGTAAGAGGTAAGGGTTTTTTGACACGCTTACTCTCAGCAAGCTTATTGAATACAAAGTATTCTTCCCCATCATTAGTCTCAACCCGGCGAAATTTGTTCATTGTGGTGAGGTCACCACGTTTGGGTAAGAATTTCTTAGAACAGCTTGCAGCAGTTCTACCTATTTTAACATCTTTCGGTGAGACGTTATTTACAGGGGTACTGGTATCTAAATCAGTTCCTAGTTCCATTGCCATGCGTGGTTGTTGTGTGGTTTGCCGAATGCTAATGTCAGCATTAGGTGACTGTTGCTGTGCACGATCGTTCTTGGGTAATTCTAAGCTAGAGGAGGTGGTCAGGTTATTACTACGCATTATTCTGCGCTGACAAGGTGTTTTATCCTGAGCTATGGTTATAGACTTATAGCTACTGTTCAGTCTTAGGTGATCCTGACATTTAATAAACTTACTAGAATCAAGGGAGTTACTGAACTTAAAAATAATGGGACAGTTAGCCTGGTTAGACTTTTTACGAAGTCTTTTGCATTCACATGGAACACTGGCCATGCCGCAACAAATCAGGATTTTGTGTTTAACAGTCTTCAGAGGAAGAGAATCTGGGACATTGTAAACTATAGCCTGGTGAGAAGAGGTTATACGCTTCATCACCTCCGCAGCCAAGCAGTCAATCAGATTTTCGGCTTTATTTAGGGTATCTGAAGACATTTTAGGATGCTTTCCTAACATACAGGCTATTGGGTCTAAATCCGAAAGCTTGCTTTGAGTTACATCCAGTAAAGACTTAACCTGACCAATATCAGAACTGCTCTCCGTGATATTTGACAATGGCAGTGACATTCTATCAAACTGACCTAATTTTTCCCGAAGTTCATTTACTTGCCTTTGGATATCTTTCACAAGGAGGTCTAATTTACAGATCTCAGAGTTCTGTAACAGAACATCTTTCATCTGTATCACAGGAGTGAGAATCGCACTCAAGCCATTTTGTGAGCTAGTAGCTAATGCTGTATTACAGGGTGGTAATGCAGTTATAACCGAGGTTGAGGCACTATCTAAAACAACTGTGTTTCTACGAACACGTTTTTTTGAAATTTGGACCATAATTACAGGGATTATATGACTATAAGCAGTAAAAGAATATCAGAGCAAACACGTGCAAAAATGTCACCAATTTCGAACGTACCGCCAGTTAAGTGGAGCAAGATTCAGCAGAACACTATAGTTAGAGTTCAATGTAGGTAGTATGAACTGAAGGTAAGGTCGGTTGGCAGGACTTATTGTACTAAATTGTCATGATAGTCTTTTATATAGTAAACATTTGACATTGCAAAGTAACCAGTCTACACATATTATAAAACGATATCATCACAGAACCAACAGAATTTTAACATTTGGTTAACAATACCGCAGTGTGTGTATCCTGAATAAGGGTAGTTAGTCTTACAGGGAGCCGTAAAGTAAATCAAAGTATATATGATAAGAGCGTTATCAATATTATAATTCGTAACAGCTTTCATGACAAGTGCTTCCCATTAGGTCACATGGCACAATAATACCATAGGACATTGTTAGCAGTATTATCATCATACTTGTGAACAAGTGGGTTACTACAAAAGACTAAGAAATTAGGTTTCCCTTAAGAGTTATGAAGTATAAAAATAGTTAATATTAGAGCAACTAAGTTATATTCTATTAAGCAGAGTGATGTGAGTAGTGGAACAATTAGTGATAAAGTTATGCAAAGTGGTCCTGAGTAAGGCAACTGGTTAGCAGAACTTGTTATGCTAAATTTTCATGACCGATTTTCATACCGTGCGCATTAGATATTGCAAAGTAACCCTTGAACTTATATAATGTTAAAAATACTGCGAAATATTATAAAGATTATACGTTTTAGGAAGGTGTATGAGAAAAGGTGGTTATTGGCTGAGTAAAGTCATTCAGACACAAAAAATAGCACTGTATTATTAACTGTATATACATATGTAAAATATTAAAAGATGTGGTTGCTAATATAACTTTCTAGAAGTACTTATATTAACATAACTTACTGAAGACTATACAGAAAGGAAAATCAGTAAATTAGTTAAACGTTCGCTGCGTGAGTAGTATATATATGATCACGCTTAGCAGTAACATCATCAAAGTAGTCAAGTAGGCAGGTGGAGCATGATCAAATTTTCAAGAAGCCGTGTTGTGCGGGAGTAAACACTTTGTGAAGGTGGAAGTATGAAGCAATATCTTGCCCTATGGGTTTTTCCATAACCCTGGAAACTACTGATATAAGTATAAAACTTGGGCACTGTGGTAGAGCATAACTCCATTTTGGAGATTTTATTTTGATAAATCATACAGTGTTGTGCAGTAATATTAATTGATGAGGTTTCCAGCATAAAATGTTATTCATAATCATAATAATAATTTTTATTTCTGGAACAGAAACCAGCCATTTTTACAGGCATGAACAAATGTACACTAATTAGAACTTATAGAATATATATGATTTGTTAATCTAGAAATAGATTGAATACTGGTAAATTTGAGAGAAATATTTAAAAAGAAATGTACAAATAAGGCAATAGGTAATTTTCGAGATATGCTTTCAACTGAATAATTCATGAGAAATGGCATCAAATCAAAACTGTAATTGAAAAAAAATACGGTATGTCAATTTCACGCGGGAATTATAAACGATTACGTTAATTGTGGAAGGTAAGTAGCATTTTTGTACAGGTGCTGGCGTGAAATATAAGAGATGCGGAATGAACAGTAATTGTAAGTAAATGATTCATAGAGTGTTTGAAAGTCCATAAAACTTCAAATTCACCGGTAAGTACACCATAATTGTGACATTTCCAGTTGTATATGAGACCAACTTTGAACTTGTCGGCAGATTTCATGATAGAGGTGGTTCCGTTATTCACCAGGTGGGCTAGCAATATTCCGAGGATGGCGGCACTGTTTCAGTGCCTTCGTTTAAGGCAGTACCTTTGAAAAGAGAAGAAGACACAAGGAAACCGACAGAGAGGTGCAGAAGTATATAATAGGTGTTAATATTTCAAAACATATGTAAAAAAACATGGGTTCATCATATTTTTGTTTTTTCTTCATTTAAAAAATACTATTTCCCCCTGAGATTTTCTAGTGATGGAATTCTAGTCTTTCTTGCGAAAAGAAAATAAAAGTTTAAGTGAAAAAAGATGATAATTTTACCTACTTATATAGGTTGAATAGGAGTTAAACACAAAAGTCAAAGTGCGTGAACTATGTAGAAGAAAAGCGAGGGCCTAATAATAACTACTCTTTTTCTGAAGTATACATTTAGGTGTCCTTCTGAAGTAGGGGACTCATACCATGTACTTGCATTCGAGGAGTTTGTTATTTAAACTTCAGCTTTAGGCAAATTTTCACCTTCTGTTTTTATAATTTTATTTATTCTCTTATTTTGCAGAAGCCATTCGAACTCAGGAGCCTTAGTAATAGAGTGCTGTCCCACAGATAAGGGTGGTTCTCATATGTCCCCACCATCATATCCGCTGACTAGCAATCACCACCCTCCCACCTTTTTTGTGCAAGGCCCTGGCAAAATGCTTCATTTTTTTATATATATCTTTTAATTTCTGTCATAATATGCCACAAACTTTTCTCTTTTTTTAAAAAAATATTCATTTGTCAACTCATTCGAAGTCATGGTATGAGTGACTACTTTCAGAAGACCGTCATGTATGTTTCATCTGTTACAGCATTTTGGAGAGGAACGATAATAAAAGTATAAGGAAAATAGACTATCAGAGTCGACATTTTAGATATAAACAAATGTAATTTCGGAAAACAGTACATAATCATGCAGCATTAAACATATAAGTAGTAGTAATTTATAATATTTTGTTCCGAAAGATTTGACTAAACAAGATTATAGTTATAGAACAGTAAGATAGGATTCATTACTATTTAGGACTCACCGTATAGTTGATTATTTAGACTACCAACATTCGGGCCTTAATTTGCGTATAGGCAGACAGTGCTAACAAGTAGCATTAGGCAGTCTCCAGAGACATTTTAATACCAGTCGTCTTCAGTTGATTTGCATCTGGAACTTGAGACTGAACTCTTAGCATGCTGAAATACTCATAATACCATGTTATCAGTGATATGTGCAAAAAGAAAATTTTTTTAAATATTTGAATGAAGAAATAATTAAAATTTAAGGCTGATTGAGAATAGGTGACTGGGGTTGTGAAAACAATCATAGTGAAAGTAGAGTCAAACATAGAGATCACAGATTTCGGGAGCTAACAGTGAGGGTCAGAGGAGTGCCGTATTAGATCTCTGATTTTTAGTCTGTCACATACGCCTTCTAACCCGGTGTTGATAAAATATTTGTTCAGCAGAGATGAGAAGGTTTTTGGGGTAGGACTGTTTCTAATTTCAGTTGGAAGACGGTTCCAAATGCAGCGGTATCTGACAGTGAAAGAATTTGATCTGTACTTTGTATGACAGCGGGGCACTTCAAAAGATGAAGATTTATTTCTAAGGTTATATTTCTTAGGTGAACTAAAAGTAAATTCATTGTGGGGGAAATATATAAGCCCTTTAGCGATCCTAAATGTAATTTTTAGGTTAAACTTCAGTCGTCTGACCCATAAGGGTTCCAAGTCAAATATGTTACATCTGCCGTAGTAGGAAATGCAAAGATTTTCACCTACTAGACGTTTGGTAAACGCCCTTTGTAGGCTTTCCAATTTGCACCTGTCTTTTACGGAAACACTGTCCATGACAGGAGGACAAAATTCAAGTAAGGGCCTTATGCATAACTTGTACAGCATAATTTTGGATTCACACGCTTTAAAGTTTCGGAATAAAAACCCAAAAAGCCTTTTAACCTTTGATACTTGTAATTTAACGTATTCCGTTAGGCTAAATTCTGGAGTGTATTTTAGACCCAAGTCTGTTGTAAGCGGCAGACGAGGAATATGATTGTTGTGTAGGGAGATGGAAAGTTCGGATGAAATGCCTTTGGAGCATAGCACACCACATTTTTCAACGTTAAACTTCATTTTCCACGTGTTACACCACAATTGAACGCTATCAATATCATCCTGAATCCTATCAAATACACATAACACTTCATTTCTGAGTGAGTGGTATACTATTTTGATGTCATCAGCAAATAGGAAAGGTCTGCCATGTCTGTAGTATGTTTGAGGTCATGTTGTGAACCTGTATAAAAAATGGTAATGTCGTTTCAGCAAAACTGTTGATCGGTGGGTAGTCAGCCCTGTTGGGTGTAGGCATGTAAATAGGTGGAGGTGGCCTACCAAGCAAGCTCAACTTATTCGAATTGTTGCGAATTACGTCACCACTATTCGACTTCCTATAGTTAAGTGTATCAATGTTTTGGTTTGTATTGGTGCGAGGGTTTACTTTTTTGAACAGGTAGCTACGAGGTTCGGGTTCTGTTTTGCGGTTTTTGTACCTATTGGTTTTGTGGATATTTGTTTCTGGAGAGAGGTGTGGTATCGAGCTGTCAGCATGTGAATTAGTGTGTGACACTAGTCTCTTATTCTGCGTTGTCTTTGTAGACGAACTGGTAGCTGCATTCTTCAACTTCCTGGAATTAAGACTACTTGAATTGGTGAATACTGGGTGTGATGTACTGCAGTTTGTCACTGGGGTACAGGGATTGTTATCAGAGGAATCTAAATCTACGGTCGATTTCTTTCTTAGTGTTCGGCTATACACTGAACTATTTTTTGACCTTATATTTTCAGGCAAGTTCGTTTCCGAATACGGTGTGCTTTGTATAGAAAGATCCACACCCTTTTGCTCTGCCTCAACAGAAGTGTGGGTGCCCAGGGGTGTTGTAGAGGAGCTGGGATTTACAGTTTTAGAATAAGTCATTCTTTGGATCGGCGTCTTGTCACGAGCTAATTTAATCGTATGGTAACGTGTATTTTTCAGTAGTGTTTGCCTACTGTAAAAGATGTCAGCATTAGAGGACGAGTCAAATTTCAACACAAGTGGGCAAGATTTATTTTTATGAGACTTTCTAAGTCGATGACAGCTGCATGAGACGTTATTCATAGAGCACGCATTCAGAATAGTGCTTTTGACCTTGTTAATCTGTGCATTATCCGGTATATTATACACGATTATGTTCTTCTCGCGCACTACACGTTGATATACTTCAGTTGCAACGTAGTTTATCAGGTTTGCGGTTTGTGGTAATTTACTAGGTGAAGTACCATTACTGTCGGTTTCACTAGGTACTGCCAGTTTTGATATCTTAACTTCAAGCCCCCTAATAATGGAAAATAATTCTGCGATTTTATCTTCACAACAAGGTGTAGAACAAGAAACTGGATTAATGCTAGGAGTCAAAATGTTTGCCGTGTAATTCATTTCGCAAGACGTTTTGCAGGTGTCTGCGAGGCCTGGATCATTGCATGTAGTATCACTATGTATACCATCCATGATGTTGTTTAATACGCAAGCAGGTAAAGGGGAATTCAACGTCCGGACTTAACGTATCTACTGCAGCAGACATGTGTTTATTTGTTAAATCACTGGATGTAGTCTTCACACTTCCTGCAGGCCTATTCATTCTATTCGGTTTGTGTTTTTTACTGGGATTTGAAGCAGACAGTGGAGTTTGACGCTTAGTTTCAACCATTGGCATTTAGAAAAGAGTTAAACTTCTTAAATATAAGAGAATGAGCAAAGTGTCTGTAAGGTCCTTTTTGGGGTGTTGGAGATTTAGATTGTTTAGTTTGGTACGCAATTAGCAGTTTATGTGGATAAAAATACTGGAATATAGTATGAAGACACGCTTAACAAATACTATAAATGCAAAGATGCGATAACAGAAGCACTTAAATAGACACTAGCTATAATGGACAATTACAGCCGGAAAAGTTATCTTTCATGAAAAAATAGGACTAAATATTTAGTACTATCCTCGAGAGACCTATTGAAAAGCCGCCTATAGAGTAAAAAAGAACTAAGAAATAACACGCGAAAAAGTAACAAATCCTTCGAATTGCCGCTGTGCTACTCACACAACTTCTTTCCTCCATTTATATACATGTGTGGAATCGATTAGATATTGGAATAAAACTCAATATGAGATAATGTGCATTCAGAAATAATAATAATACGAGTGTTATTGATCAATTACAATTAGATGGGAAATAAGACGAGTGTTTCTATAGTCATAATAAGTTACTTGTTCGAATGTGATGGGTCTGTAGTTTTCGATATTATTAATAATTTGGTGACACAACGACTGCTGAACCGAAACAGATTGCACGTAAGACGCAACTGAAAACACTGATATATACTATGTAGACCCAATCACCATTTGGGTGCAGCAAAGGAAACACTGAACTGGTCTTACATATCGACATTCGCTCACAGGTTACCAACAGATAGAGAGACTCCTGGTGAACATACACAGAAAAATTATCAATCGTGAAAACCACATAAAGCCAGGAAAGCACCAGGATTAAGTAGGGTACAACCAGAAACAGTGAAAATGGACCCAGAGAAATCAGTGAATATGCTCACGCCAATGTTGCAGTAGGGTTTGGCGAAAAGAAAGGTAACTGCAGACATGATTGAAGGCTACCTTGCACAAATGTCGAAGAAAGGTGGCTTAAACTGCAGAGTAACTATAGTGGAATCATGCATTTATACAACAGCAGCAAAATAGGAGGTAATGAAAGAAGATCTATATGTGAAACTCTGCCTGCAACAAGCTAGATTCAGGCAAATCCTATCATGAGCGGATCGAGTCGTGGCACAATCATCAAACAAGGCAAATATTTACCTTACCTTCTCCAGCTTTTGATAGGCCTACTGAAGTAATTGGATAGTTGTCTCAACACTACGGTCTACAGTAAGCAAACCTTCATAAACGTCGCTAAACAGCTATGTGGTTATGTCCCTTGACAAGTGTTTCAAAACAGAAAACTCAGAGAGGTTTTCGAGGAGAAGACAGGTGTAGAACTTGATTGTCTACTATCATCGATGATATTCCTGATAATAGTCAGCTATATCATGCCATAGACCATGGGATGCAAGAAGTCCATCGTAGGTTGTTTCGATAAAAAGACTTTAGGAGACTTACATTTCGCGGACTGTTTGCGTCTAATGTTACACAAACTCAGACAACTACAGACGAAAACCAAAAAGCTTGACAGGAGAAGCAGAAACAGCAGAACTTAGCATCCACAGTCTTCACGGACGTGAATGTCAGGGCCAGACAGGATCATGAAAGCAGGATAGAACTTCATCAACCTGAAACTATTGTGGAAATGTTCTGCACTTGGGATTGAGTAAAAGACCTGGATCTACACACCAGTGTCAAGTCGGGGTTTCCATATTGTTCAGAGGCTCGGCACGACGTGAAAACATCTCCGACGGACTACTGCGTATTTATGTTAGCAGCTACCTTCACCCCATGCCGAAGACCAGATGGCCGGTAAAAGAGATTGAACGAGGCGGAACTGTCAACGAGCCAACTAAGAACCTATTGCTCAAACAAAGTGTGGAAGGAAACGGACGTAGATTTGAGATACGCCTGAGACATTGCATGTTAAGCCCCTTAATGGATATCGAATGCGTTTTGATCGTTTGGGCAGCAGCCTGAGAGTGGTATGGAGGCAAAATGTGGAGGTGGAAATGAAAGCATATGGGGAGCCAACTAAATAAGTCTGCAGACAACGAAATGAAGTGGAGATATTCCGCCTGAGGTGTATGTTGCTCTCAGGATACCTGGGACTGGTAATGTTTATATAGCCCGGAAATATTATTCATAGAGTGTTTCATGACAGACTTTATATCCATTCCAGTGTTAAAAGGAAATTAGCCCGGTTCAAGATAAAACAGTACTGTCTGTTTCCTGCTTCTGCCAGGCCGATGTCGACGGAGTTGTTCACTGTTGGGTGAAATGTCAACCACTATTTCAGCTACTGTTTCAGTTTTTATTCTTAAGGTATACAGAAGAACATCTGTTGAAAGAAGACGATTATAGGAGTTTGTGGTTGATTTTTATACTGTATCCGTGTTTCTGACATTATTGTAACATCGTACTTGACATTACTACATCTGCCAATAATCAGTCTTTCTATGGACTTACTTTGTTTTGCTTCTTAGTCTCTAGAAAACACCGGTTTTAGAGCTTTCGAGAATTTTGGGGCAAATGACAATTTAACTGCAGAAAGCTTCCCGTCACAAGTAATATTACTCAATTTTTTTTAATAATTTATTTCCTCTCATTTCCAGCATATTCACTGAAATATTTGGATTCCAGCTGAGGTAACGAATTATATTTCGACATCACAGTTGCTAATTATATCAGTGATTATACCCCGGAGAACCCCCAATTGTTGAATATGCAGTACTCTGTGCGACATCAGTTAAGCATTTTCTAAGTGATGAATTTCAACTATCCGTGGCATTCAGAAGTTCTATAGCAGCCATGGAGAATGACCTATTGTGTAAGAATTCATAGAAAGTCTTGATTTACTTCTGACTGTCAAGAATAAAGACAAAAGAATGTAGGCTCAAACATGCTCAAATCAAATGTGATGGATGCTTGATTGTTTTTTATAAGTCAAGGTCCTCGATAACACCTTCAATTTGTATGGTGACATTTTAAAATATAGCCTTGAACATTCCAATGAAGAGAAAAGATTTGGAAAGACTTTTGAGTGGATCAACTAACACAGAGCCTGTTATTAATCTGAAGAGCTCAAACAGCAATATTCATGAAAGATCAACTGATAAAGTGAGTAGTGAACGTATGTCCCAAATATGAGTTCAGTTTTCATTCAAATTAAAAAATACTACTCTGCTTTATGAATGCCTTTTTAAATATTGTCAAGCATATAAATGCATAATAATGAATGGCAATCAAGAATATGATTGATTAAACCCTATTTTTAAAATATTAATTGTGGCTTCCGTAGAGATATTTGTAGATATCGAAAGTTTATAGTTCCAAAAGCATGCTACATTCCTACGGTCCAATATTTGTAAATTTAAAAGGACGGACTGCTTATTTTCAGATTCACTTTCACTTTTATAATCTCTAGTAACCCAGCCAGCAATCCTTTTGGGCGCATTGCAGACATTTTGGGGCAGACTTAGGGTGCATTGCAGACTTTTTGGGGCAGTCTTCGGGGCGAATACTCAAGAACGGCAATGCGCCCAAAGTTTTTTGCCCCGAAAAGTCTGCAGTGCCCCCGAAGAAAATGCTAGCTGGGAAGAAGCAGTTTTGTAGAGGAATTTATTACGAAATTGTCTGCACATTGCAAAGCTTGATGATCTAGAAATTATATATATATGTATAAATATGGGTGTTGTCAAATTAAGATGCATGTCTGGATATTGAAGAACTATGCAAGAGCAACGGAACATAACATTAAGGCTTGCCAAATGTTGATCTAATGCCCTCACCTCAATAAGTCTCCAAAAGAGAAATAATATTTGGTGCAGTTGTACGCAGTGGTCGATAATGGTGCTGTAATGAAAACGGGCAAAACAGAAGCAAAAAATCTGTTAAGTGCTCTAGGAAACTTTTACTAGAGAGATATTTACGGGTTTTAGTCTCAAAATTGATGTGTTTTTTCTGATTATTAGTTCAAAGGTGTTAAATTTTTACAATTAGTATATAAAATTAAGTTAAAAATTAATGATTGAGTAAGACTAAATGCAACTTTTTCACTTTCACTAAATGGCTCTTAACACTGGTGGCCTGCTATAAATTTAATTATTTTCTATTTGTGAATGCTGTCCGATATGTTTACTGCTAAAAGGAAGTATCCTTGTTTCTCAGGGTATTCCACTTTTCATGATTCGTCTCAGATTTTCAACACTGATGCACGATATACTCGACAGTATAAGAAAAATGCTACTAATAATAATTCGACTAAATACTGCATTTTTCACAACAGAATTTAGAAAGATGGAAAATAAACCATCAGAAATGTTGGTAACAGTGAATGAATATAACTTAATATCAAGCGACATTTTTGTGTTAAACAGTATCGATCACCATGGAAGAGTAACATTCTTCATGACATCCACAAAATTATAGAAACACATACTGAATTCATCGTAAGGAAGAATACATCTATTTGATGTTAGAGAAATAGATATGTTGAAAAGGAGCATTGTCCAAACAGTAAGAATTTGCTTCGCTAAACATAAATCTCTTTAATTTTTAGTGGATTTATTCGTTAAAAGTAGTCTAAAGACACATTACACTAAGAAGAAAAGGTACCAAGAAAATCAATGATAAAGACATAATCAATTAGTAATCGAGGTGATATTTATTTTAAGTGAGAAATATAATATGCTTAGCATCACGCAGAATGTTGTCGTACTAGGTCGTATTAGACAAAATATATCTGTGCTTCATGTATTATTTATGCAACAGACACTGTTGCTCTTTCTAGGAGACTGAATGAGAAGAAATAAATGCATGACAAGATTTTAATAAAACTGTTTATATCTATAAAATAGAGTTATTTAAACGATTATACATGAATGTTTAAGTTAGTGTAAACTATTTGAGTGCTTTATAAGGTAACCAAGAACGTATTTAAGGCAGTAAAAGATATACTGTTTCATTAATAATATTAGTATCAAAATACTTTCTGAGTTTCATCAGTGACTTAAGCACTAAGTGAACAGTCCGTCTAGCGAAGAGTATTTGTTGATCAAGGGGCTTTCATAAAATATGTTCCCTGTAGCAACGTAGTAGTACTGGTATGTTTAAAATTATCTGGCATGTTGTAGGAACAAGGTAAATTAGAGTACTAAAATATCATTCCGAATTTCAGACAAAATTAGTTGGATGTTGCCTATTCATTTTACGGAGTCTTTTGGACGGCTAGAATTAGGATTTGGAAACTCTTAATGAGATGGCTTAAAGTCATTTCTAATGGCACAAATATGTTCCCCATTTATCTTACAGATTTTCAGAATGCTCTCTATGATTCATTTAAATAATTTCCTTGTCATCACCATGCGTGCACCTTGTGGTATTATTTTAGTTTTAAAGCCTTCATGCTTTCTCAAGAGTAAAAACTCAAACTGATGCACTTATATGAAGAGTTCCGTCATGACCTGTAAGTCATTTGGTCATGGGATTTGTCGACGTTAATCAAGCTTGAATACTGATGGCTATCACTGGCACACATAAATCATTAGAGGATAACAGAGCGTTACATATATGATGTAACAGTACAGAATATCCCATTAGGATACTTGATGAATATAACTTAGTAGCATAGGTTCACTTGACATTTTGGACAGATATGCTGTAGATTTCCCTGTCATTTTGAAATTTCTGGGACACAATCTGTTCACTTCCTGTTTCCAAGGTTATACTGGACAAATTACTCATAAAATCAATGATTTTTGTTTAAAGACACGTCAAACCTATAAAGAAACAAATTACCGGTGCAACTGTTATTCTGTGAGAGTTTTATGGTGTTATAAGCACAGATTATCATCACTGAATGTCTAGATTAATTTTTCGGTCACAGTACAAGGAGAAAAATCCCACCAGGGAACTGATATCCGACAGCAAGTATACTCACCTGTTATATTAAATTCTTTGCTATGTGTTCATGCCTAGAAAACTCAAAATGAGAACATCAAGGTAATGATTTTTTCTCCAAGTAAAGAAAAATTGAAAGGCCAAAGAAAGCTAAGGAGAATATTTAAACAGGGTTGACGGAATAATGCACATCAAAAAGGAGATTAACACAACTTAATTTATCAGAAATATCAGTAACCGTCTGAAATTTATTGTTCCATTAATAGATATTCACCTATAAAATACTTTTCCCAATGGTAATCCGAAATTCTTCTTGCCTAACTTGGAGAAGTATCTCCCCTCATGTTTACTCAGTGTAAATGGTATACTTCAGCTCATTTAAAAACATTTGATGCTTGTAAAATCGTTTAATAAACTCTATAGATACTGGTTCATGCAATGCAGTACAAATGACAAGAAACAGTTTTTGACAGTGATTACTAATATAAAGGGGATGTGGTTTGTCTTTGTTTAGCGAACTCAAACCATGTTTTGAGAAATTTTCGCTGAAACTGACTTAGTAATTATGACCACCTTTATTAAGTTAAGGGTTTGGAGTGCAGTTATAAGTTAAGCAAGTAGATGGTGAACATCACAGCTGTTCAAAATGTAGCTTGAACATACAATCATTGAATGGTAAAAATCAATGTTACCCAAAAAGTATACCCAGGGAAATAGAGATGGATTAGATGTAAACTGAGAAGACATTCAAGTGACATTGCTCACTAGACAGGCCCCCAGATGGAACCCCTATGATAAGCGACGAGTTGGGGTTTGTAGGGTTACATGAAAAAATCACGTGAGGAGGAATCTAAACCTTTCGGGAGATGGTGGAGCAATTTGGTTGGGATTCCAGAAACATGTGCCTCTGAAGCCCTACGTTCTAACAGGGACTCAAGGAAAGTTTATATTTTTGTAGCGGGGATAAAACCCTTCGATTCAAAAATACAAAAAAGCCAGATCGCTCATTTCTAAATAATTAAAGCGAAAAATATTTTGTCATATATTTTTATTGGCTTCATTATTCAAACATATAGTAATCTGGCACATAATTTGGATAGGGAAATCTTCTTCAAGAACTTACAGGCTTTTCACCTGATCCAATCACACTATCATACCCGAAATAGTTATAAACTTAAAGGAAAGGTAATGGTATTTGTTCCACTGGTGACAAAGCGATAGAGGAGCTGTCAGAAAAATGTGTCTTTTACAATTTTATGAGTACTTAATTATTGAAATCATAATTTACTATGACAGGTGAATATATTTCTTTTTTAGTTGACTGTGTCCTTTTATTATCTAATGATATGAGTAATCCTGTCCCTTTTAAATTTTATGGCTGAAACCAATTTAATATTTAACCATATAGTTCCTGTTAGTTAATTAGATAGTTCACTTAATAAGACTGTAGGTAAGAGAAGAAAGGTCTGTGAATTTATCGCTTTATCTTATCTCAGTGGACTTATTTGGCTTGTTGGGCAGTACCGTTTGATATAATGATAACTTTACTCAGTAATTTTAAATCTTTTCTGGAACACTTTCCTTTTCATAAATGAACAGCGTTTTAATCAATTCACTAAAGCAGGTGATTCTTGACACTATTTTTAGCTGCATTTTGTAGGGTTTTTAGATCAGCGTTTGCATTTATATAAACTGTTGCTGAAATATTCAACAGTACAGAATGCCCAGAACTTTTATCAACATAATTCAACGGCTAAATGATAACTGCCACATGTCGATCGATTCGTAATGTAAAATTCGAAGAAGTCGTTGAAGTGAAGACAGAAGCAAAATAATGTTGTCTACGAATACCTATTGTATTCATGATTATGGTGGAGTGGATCATGCAGAAGACTTTGAGTGGGAACGGGAAGACAGAAGTACGTTAGACTGATAAGAAGAGTCTGGAAGATCTGAACTCCTCGGACGATTTATGTTTAGTGTCACGCAAATTTGAAGAGTTACAGGCGAGAACCATTAAGTTGACAGAAGAAGAAGCAAAGACGGGACTTCAAGTAAACATAGAGAAGATGGAGGTGATGAAGATAATCAACCAACCAACAACGACAAACATCAATAACCATCAGCTGTACAAATTTCAAGGAAGTCACTACTTCCATTTATCTAGGCAGCACCCTTTCAACCACAGACATCACGGATGAGGGTGTCAAAGTCAGAAACCGATTGGGAAAGTAATATAAACCTTCATTACTACGAAATCGGTGTGTAGTACAAGGAATAAGGTGCCCATGTTTCAACATTAATGTCAAGTCAGTTCTTCTTTGCGGTTCGGAGACTTTTTATGTCACCGAAAACACTTCCTACAAGCTAACATAGAATTTAATGAATACCTGTCTTTGGTGGCTCTATAGTGAAGATTAGATGATCAGCTGAAATGGAAAAGCAGCGAGGAACTCTGTTTGGTTGCGAACCAGCCAAGAATCTACTGCCTTACAAATATGCAGAAGGAAGTGGACATGGATCTGAAATACGCTGAAGAAACCGTTGGGTGATATCACGTACCAAGCCATCGAGTAGAGCCCCAATGAGAAACGGTGAGTTGGGTGATATGCAAAAGATATTGTAAGAAGGAGATGAGAGCTTTTGGCGGATTATAGAGCCAACTAAAAAAGATTTCAGAGAAGATGAAAAAATGGAGATGTGCTGTCAAAACCATATGTTCTAGTAGCAAGCCTAGGGAACAATAATAACAGTAATTGGTGTAGTAAGTGATTACTTTTCTTCTTTAACACTAAGTAGTCTAAATTTTGTAAATGTTCTATAAATTTGTCGATAATTACGATATTTCTTTTATTTTAGAGATATCGTCACCACCAAAATACTGGGAGTACGACACATGATGTTTCTGACAGAATGAACGCTGAAGTAAAACATGGACGAGTAAATGAATCCAAAGGTAATGAAAATAGCAAATATCATCGCAAAAATTTACACAATATTGAAAATTTGTCTGCTGATATAAATCCTACGTCAAATTTCAATCCATCTTTACATGAACCAGAAGCTTATAGTCATAGGACATCTAATTTATCCACATGGATTCCTAATTTAGGTCATCCATACTTTGTACCATCTCGTTCTAAATCAGAACAAATCCTACCTCAGCCTAACTTTCAAGTGAAACGAGATAAATCTGATCAATATTTATCGGATGATTCACAGGATAATCGATTGTACTCATCAAACATTGTGTCACCTATACAGTGTTCGCCTAGAGTTAATAAACATTATGATGATCATCAAATGTTTAATCCATGTATGGTAAAGCCTGAACTATTAGATGAAGAACAATGTCGAGTTTACCAACCAAATATAAATATGAACTCATATGAGCCATTTGAAAATCAAGTGAATGCTCAATTAGCAAGGTTAAGTATGCTTCATGCACAACAGTTAAATATTCAAGTTCTTTTGGAACAAGAGTGGATGAAATTACACAAGGTTTGTGAATTATTTACCTGTATGCATTTTGATCATTTTCGTAAATTTGAAAACTGATCAACTTTTCAAATGTTTAGTCAATGTATATTAATCAATTACAGATTATTCTTATATTATGAATACAGCCAAAGAAAAAGACATCTTTTGTAGAAATTGTCAGCATTTTTCCCAAAGTATACCCTTCTTATGCCCATCGGTGGTTCAGTGGCAGAATGCTCGTCAAACTTGGACATGGTTTGGGGTTCGATTCCTGTCCGATGCACTCCTAAACCCTGCTTAGCCAGAAGTAACCTCGGTAAAGCGGAAAGGTTTGGAGTGAGGCTAGAAAACCTACTCAGTAACAAAAGTAAAAACCGCTGCTACTGAAACTTCAAAGCCCAAGGTTGAAGCCTTTATGTTCCATTGCAAATTTGTAGGAATAAAAGATATACCTTATTGTGAATAGCTTTCGTATAATTCCACGTAGGTTTTCTTTGATGCATATTTTTGAGGCATGTGTGAGCGCTGCATTTGCTTTATCAGTAGATATCGGTGATTTTAGTCTCATATATACAAGAACAATTCCATTTTTTAGGCATCTTATGTTGAAAATTCGATGGTTCATAAATCGAGATTCAGCTTGATATAAATGTGTGAGTTTGTTGGCCAATCTTTTAATGGGAAGACAGTCAGTTGAATTAATATCAGTAAAAAGTTTGAGCATTGTGGATTAGATCAAATAAAGTATAATTATATTTCAATAGTTAACAAACAATTCCAACAGTGGTGTGAACAAGGCAGGAATTTTGCTCGAAATATTACCAATAACAAAACTTATCATTGGGTGTAAACTATTGAAATATAATTATACTTTAAAAAATATACCCTTCTCATATTCATCTTATAGGAGAAATTATTTCCATGAAGGTTCCAGATACATCTTACTGCCGGGCACCATACAGCACGAGTCCTCGACTCAGGCCTTCCTACTGAATTCCCATAACCGTCCAAAATCATATCATAGTACACTGCGACGCTGAGTCACACAGCACAGACGTTTAAACTTGACCTCTTGAATTCATTCAGTTCTAACACCAAATACTAGACGGATGATATTGGACTGGTCAATGTACACTTATAGTATGTTTACCTTGATTTTAATTAATGCTAAAAACCTAAACGATATATGATTTCAAGTTGCAAACCACCATGTCCGTTTCAATAAATGAGGCAAGAAGTTTGACTGAAAAATAGTAGTAGTAGTAGTAGTAGTAATAGCAGATTAACCTTCAAAAGACAAACGTAGACTTCATTCTTGCTAAATAAAAGATTTTCACATTTTTAGGTATAGTAAACATGATTGTGAAATAAAGGTAATAAAAGATGACATTATTAACTTAGTAACTGAATCGGTTGCATCAGTGGCTCAGTGGTATAATCTTGGAGAGCTGGACAGGTGGTTTGGATTCGACTCCCGGCGGACACATTCACAGGTATCAACTTGTTTATTGGCTAATAATAAGCCCAGAAAAGGATGGAAGGTTGGTAGCGAGGCTAGTTACCCATCCTCGTAAAAAACACTGATATTGAAACTTTAAAGCCCAAAGCTTGAAAACAAGGAATGAAAAAAGTAAATAATTTGAAATTTAGAAAACAGAAAGATTGAGCGAAGAAACATTTTCTTTTCAATTAGATCCTCATCTCTGGCTCTACTCTAATATATATATATATATAGCATTTTTATTACAATACACAACAGAGTAGAGCCAGAGATGAGGATCTAATTGAAAAGTAAATATTTCTTCGCTCAATCTTTCTGTTTTCTAAATGTCTAAATGGGGATTTTTTCTATAATTTGAAATTGTTCGTTTACACTGCTTCGTTCACAGTTTGATGGTAGAATGCTCGTCAACCACTCATGTGACCTGGGGGTCCAATACCCGTTAGATGCACTCCTGAATATCGCCTATCCGGTAGTGGAGTCGGTAAAGAGTGAAGTTTGGGCGTGAGACTAGCAACTCCACCCCATGACAATAAATGAAGACGCCACTACCACCGGAACTTTAAAGCTGAAGCTTAAAGCCGTATGTTCCACTCAGAACGTAAAGGAACAAAATGATAAATAATAATAATACTGCTTCGTACACTGGGACTGATCAGTGAAGTATGATGATTAATTGATTTTTAGCCTTCCTGTCTTCTCCAGGACCGATTTTTGGTATTCTCTAAAATTTTTTGACATAACCAGAACCAAGATGTATTGTTTTGAAATGTTATACTCCGAAGATAGGACTAGACACATTACACTAGTTACTGACTAGTGTGGAGTCAAAAATATCCAATACAGTCCTACAGGAGGTCAGTCGCGAGCCTGAATAGCTCAGTGATAACGTTTCTGACCGCAGCACTGGGTGATGCGGTTGGAATCTCAGAAGGGACATCAGTTCCTTCAAGGTTGCAGATAGGCCTTACTGATGAGTGTCAACTAGCACGAAACCTAGGTCCAAGGCTTCTGGCCGATTGCCTCCAACCACCTAATGTTATACTCCGTTATCCCTGATAACAAGTTTCTATTTCATTCGTATTATCACCAACTTTAGCCAGAAATATATTTCTCTACTATGCCTTCTACATCTTACATTTTAAGCTAGAAGCTAACCAATGCCTGTAAAAAGCATGTTGTCGTGTTAGCTTAATATAGCAAGGTGAAGGTTTTCTATTGTTGAAATTTCAACTGTAAAATATTTGAATAAAAAGTAATTTTTGAAATAAAATTGTATAATATTCTGTCAAGAGTGTTGAGAACCATAGATTGCTTAAATGGCATGTTGGCCTGGTATGACTGTGTTACACTCTTTACGTGTCGGTTGCAAGCGTTCTCATGTATTTCAGCCGAACTGTTTTAAAATGTTACTATAAGATAATTAGAGGGTGATGATATATTCTGTTAAAAAGATTCGGTTTTTAGGAAAGTTGTTCTTCTTTTATGAAGACGAAGAATTTAAGCGTTTACTTATTTGGGGAGCTGGTCACTTTCAATCTAACTTTACTTGTCAATTAGAGTTATTTGTGATAATATAATCGTACAGCATTTCGGTAGTATAAGAGCGATCAGAATTTCACTGGGACTCGTTTATTCTCCCCTAAAATTTCAAAGAACAATGGAAAAAAAAGGAAAATATTTTTCATCACAAACGTTCATGAAAATCAAATCTTATCTCACATGATATACAGATATGATATTTGAAATTTTGACTTTAAAAACTAAATGTACTTCTTTCAAGGGATATCTCTGATCTTTTAAACAAAATATGGATACAGAAGTGTACTAAAACACACACACACGCACACTGGAAAGAATATTTATTCCAATTTTTGGTAGCAACTAGTGAGTGGCTCAGCTATTCTTGTAAACTGATTCTAGCTAGTGTAAAAGCTAAGACATTCAGAAAACAAAAGGATAAAAGAAATTCTATTTAGAATCACAAGATGATATAAAGACGATCACTATACATTTTCTTTGTTATTTCGTTATTCCAACCTGATATGACTTGTAGTTTACAAACACCCCATGTGTTAATTATTTGATACACACAATGTCAGCTGAAACAGATAAAGTTCATTATCAAAGAAATGAAGGGCTTGCAACACTTTTCTTTGTTGTAACTAGGCCACGTTTGTTAAACAAGCTTGTTGCGACACAAGCAGGATACTGGACCAATAAATGGTTGCATTCTTACTTTTCTGATAGGAAACAGTACACTGCACATAACGGGAAGTCCTCGAGAGTTTTACCTACTCTAATTGGTGTTCCTTAACGTGCTGCCGTTTTTTCTTTTCTGTTTTCTTTCTTCTTACATGACTTGTTTCATTCTGATGATCTGATTGATTCCATGCCGTTTACTTCTCAGTAAGATTGTTCCAAAATAGAAAAAAAATTCATTAAGTCAGAAGAAAGGTAGTTGAGTGTCTACTTAACAAGTGTGAAGAGGGTGAGGAAATGTACAAAAGGAACATGTGAGAGTGACAGTTGTGAATTAATTCTTAAAGCAAAAGCAATCGTCAAAAATAAAAATAATAAAATTTTACGTGGAAAGACTAATGGAGAGGTTAAGACCATGGTAGAATAAGAGACTGGGTAAACCTTTTCTGTATACAGAATTCGGGGTTTTATTGACTAATCGCCAACGCCTCCATCACTCACAAATGCCGTAACCTGACACTCTTTGTACCACTTGGTCTCACCTTGTTGATAAACTTGAAAGACGACTCTGGTGGTGCTACGTGGCTTGAGTTCACCAAGTGCTCGAGAATTGTGTTAGTAACTGTCTTGCAATGTCCTTTTGCTAGAAATTGACCCATCACCCAGCCGAAAAGAAGGCTTTTCTCAGTGATCTGTACAAGTGGTTCTTAAGGATCTCAGCTGAGATGTTACCTTTAAATTCAATCTTCATAAATAGCGGTTTTTTCGTCACCATCCGGGTTCTTTCGGACTTTTGCTTTACCTTCATGTTTTACTCGATGAATATTGAAGGATATCCAATTTCCAGGAGGGGTCATCTGAATATCTCCAGTTCCCCATCGATTGTATCACTGGTACATACCCTTCTTATTCTTGAGGATAAGGAGTTGATCAGGTTTCTCTTTCTTCTCAAAAAGGACGTAACTATGAAAATTCGTGTACTGACCATTCCATGTTGGTTTCCTGTAGATTGATCTTTGAAGAGAACCATCAGGTAGTTTTTTTAAGAAAAACATCCAAAAAATGGAGTTCCGAGTTCATCTGTGATTCTGACGTGAATTGGATAGCATGATGGCAGTCGTTGAACTCTTCAGTTATCATTTCGATGTAAGTTTTCTCGTCACATATGATGAAAGTAGCATCCATTTATCTTTGGTACTTATGAAAACTATCAATGGTGGGTTGTAACATACTATTCACTAGACTTACCGAGAAGCAGTGTACAAGTAAAGGAACTAATGGCGACCCCACTGCCAGTCCATCTCTTTGTCTACAGAGGTTGGTGTTGAACTTGAACTGGACATTGAAAGTTCATCTGAGTAGTAGTTCCTTTAAGCAGTGGAAATGAATACCAGCGTCTACATTATTGTCCTCGGCGAATTTGCATAAAAAACATATAGTTTCAGTGAGGGGAACATTAGTGAATAGAGATGTAACATCCCTGGTTATCATTTATATGAAATTTCTATTAGAAATTAATAGGTGGTCCTGGTCAAATGGTCTTAAGCTTAATCCCTCTGAATTTCAGGTGGTTAATTCCACTTTCAGACGCAAGCGCGACTTACGTGAACTGGTTGGTTCCAATTTTATAGATGGCATTAAAAAATTGAAACTAAATTGTATGTTACATACCTTGGATTATGTATTTCCTCTGACCTTTCCTGGGCTTCCCACGTCATGTTAGTTTCCAGAAAGATTATTCTTTTAAAGTTCTATGTAAGGAAGCTGAAATAATCTAGTATCACTCAGTCTCTACCATTGCACTCTGTTAATTCTTGCTTCCCTTCAGTCTTTCCTGGGCTAATTAAGAAAGACTTTACTCACATTAGGGTGAGTGGGGCATCGCTAAAGCAACTGGTTAATATTTTTACAAATAGTCATGTGGATTCATGCAAGAAATTAGCGAAAATTATCTTTTCAGACGCTGAACATCCTCTCTATACACATCTCTCTCCTTGCATCTAATCATGTAAAACTAGAAGCAACTATAGAAGACCGTATGTTCTGAACAACTAAGTGTAAATAATTTAAAAAACCTGATTTGGCACAAATTTCATTTGGTGAGGGAAGTGTGAGACAGGACGCTACTAACATACTGAGAAACATAAAGTAAACGACCCTTTTCGCTCTTTCTTTTTTTCATCATTATATTACTGTTAATATTCTCATTTAATCAAGTGCTGGTTTGTAGGGATTTGATTTGATTGATTGTAGGATTTCATCATGAGCTGAAATTGGTTAGAGAACCGCTGGAAAACCAATTGGGAGTACTGGATAGCTGTTTCGTCCTTGTTTGAGACTCTTCAGTAGTACGCACCCACTAGAGTTCGGACCCATGAACTTCCTGTTACAAGGCAAGCTCGTAGACCACTCACTCATTGGGACTTAATCCAATGGTCCATGCATCCCAACTTCTGCCAGTTCGCAGTATAATGCGACCAAAAGCTGATGTCATCGGTGAGTATCTGTCCTCACACCGGAAGGTCGTGGTTTCGAACTCTGGTGGGTGCGTACTGCGATGAGTCACAAACTAGGACGAAACAGCTATCCAGTACTTCCAAAGCTTCTCTAACAGATGTCAGTTCACGATGAAGTCCTGTAAGCATTCTCACTTAGATTTGAATTTTATATTATTATTTAACAATATTAACAATGTGAATGCCATGTTTAATTATTACTCCTGTATTATGTAGAGAGAAAATTAGATTCGAAACTGTAATACATTTTGAAAATTCCATATTTATATCAAAATTACTGTTTGTAATAAAGCCAGAGTTATTATTATTTGTTTTTCTGTTGTTTTCTTCAACTTTTTTGCTCACTAATAAATAGCCTTCCGTTGGCAGATGTACCTCCTTCACACGCTTATCTCAATACAGTTATATATTATACTGGAATTTAGGCAGATAAAGCAATTCATCGAAATTTTACCTACTGACACTTATAAGACATTCGTAATACAAATCAAGTCCCAAGATCTCGGGTGGTTTGAAGTGATTCAGCTGTCTAGGAACTGACCTAAACCCAGGCAGACGGCTGATAACGTCAGGTGCAAACAAGAGAAATAACGTATTAGTTTGTTCATTAGATTCATCATAGAGTGAAACAGTATAATTTACTGGGTGACAAAGTTTCGAACACATTTTATTATTATTCATAATCATATCAATTGTAATAACTACACAACTTCGAAACTTTCGTTTATAGTTTTCTTTATTCCTTCCTGTCCGTCGTAAGGGTAGGAGATAGAATTTTGCAGGTGTCTGTGTGGACAGGTGTTGAATCATTCCTATTACATGTATTCGCATTTGATTCGATAGATAAAGCTCCAGTCATACAGTAAATAATACTATTTCACTGTGTGATACATAATATACAAATTAATATGGAATTGCATACTACCATAGTGCTGCCCAAGTTCTACACAT
>OX235272.1:35939102-36032248 GCA_944472155.2 Trichobilharzia szidati
GTCTTCAGTTTCTTGCATGAGTCCAAGCAACGCCATTTTTTATTGCCCCCGTAATGCAACAAGATCTTTCTCAAGTAACCCAAGAAAGATTATGGGAGAGCTATAAAGAATAATGCGTCGGTGGCACAACGGTTAGGACACTCTCTGACCATGCATCGTTTACCTCGATAAGGCAGTAATAAAAAAGCTGATAAAGAGGAAAGGTTGGGCATGAGGCTAGCAACTCTATCCTACAAAAAAATAATCACCACTGCTACAGAAACTTCAAGCCTCTAGCTTGAAACCCTATTTTCTACTGGGAACGTGAAGGAATAAAAAAATAATAAAGAATAATACGTAAAATACAAGAATTATTACAGTGTAAATGTAGAGACTGAGTAGTACCAGATTGTATTCACTTCCTAAAGCAGAACGTTAGAAGAAACATTTCTCTAGAAGTTAACATGATGTAGAAAGACATCGAAAGATCAGAGGGAAGACACAACCCAAGGTATTTAACAACATTCGACTTATTCTCAAATTCAGTGTATTCTATGGTACAAGAATCATAAGAATGAACCAGTTTATGTACATCACATTTGTGTCTGCCTGGAAGTGAATTACCTATCTGACATTTGTAGGGATTTAGCCTAACACCATTCAACAAGGATCACTGACTAATTTCTAATAAAATGCTATTCTCTGTCGAACAGTCTTATTGACAAACAGCCAGATTGTCAATGTATTTAACAAAATAGGCTTCATCAGGATGATGCAAGTCATGTAACAGGAAAGAGGACAAAAATGGAGGAAGAACAGCACCTTCAGGGATACCGGTTACAGTGAGAAGAGCAGTGGGAGATTTTCCTCTGTATACAGTTTACTACTTCCTATCAGAATAATAAGAATGCCAGCGGTGATATAAAATAGTAGATGGAAAGTGATCACATCTGTGAATAACTAAGGTGTTCTGCGAATGCTTTAACAAGACATATAAGCAAACGATAT
The DNA here is from genome assembly GCA_944472155.2 of Trichobilharzia szidati. NCBI lineage: Eukaryota > Metazoa > Platyhelminthes > Trematoda > Strigeidida > Schistosomatidae > Trichobilharzia > Trichobilharzia szidati. The sequence continues at coordinate 35,940,090 of OX235272.1, forward strand.
TGTTTTCAAATCGATCTACAAACTCTAATTTACATATATTTGTATACAAAAATTTTAACTAATGACGGTGAGTTTGTGGATCAAATAATAATTGTGGGGTAAGTGTTTTGAACGTCAGTAATAACCGAATAATGATAATAGGGTTTATGCGGGCGGCAATAAGAATAACAAAAGTAGTAGTATGTGCATATGTAGACAATTCTCTAAATAAATAAATTTGGTAAAGTCTTAAAAGTTACGTAATACTAAAGGTGAAGTGGACAGATAATCAGAGTTTAAATAAATATCATAAAAGTACGAAGGAAATGGAAAATGAGAAAGGGTGAAAGGGTATTAGTGAGAATTTGCCTAGGCTAAGGGAGGGACAAAGGTGGAAGACACTTCTTTTGTTAGCACAGACTAGGAATGATCTCCGGAATTAGTCTCCATACCTTCGGCAATGTGTAAAAGGTGGGTTTGAATTCCTTTTGAAAGGCTCGATGGAAAGCGATGGATAACTTTGAAGCCACTAATTCCATCCAATTGGTGACTCCTATCATCAATCAAATGAGTCAAAACAGAACTTTTTATCGATTTTATTTGGCCTTTTCCGAACCATGAAGGAAGAATGAAATCTTGATAAAATTTAATGATGCACATCCATTGCTCATCTTCACTTGTGAAGAAGAACATTAAGGTAGACTACACTTCCGTGATGTCTAGCTGAGCAGAAGAGAGGATGGTTCACTCAAGAGAGATGTTTGTAGAAAAATTACATCTATAGGAGAACATATACACTTCATCAGTTTTATACCAATCCGATACAAAATCACTTTGGTTAGATGCCTCACGAACACAGCAAGACGGATCTGTACGGATGACTCCCTAGAAAATGAATTAGGATACATCCAAAATACGCTGGTCTAAATAGGTCATCCTAGTAGATTTGTAATGCTTTAACAAACTACACAGAATGAAAACACAATTGACATAGATACAGAATAAAAAAGAGTAACCTTTAGAATCATGATTAATGCCGATCCGGTCAGTCAGTCAGTTTACTGAAGACTAAACAGAAGGGAAATAATTTTCGAAAGAAAAATAACCTGATGGTTGGTATGCATCGTTTATAATCGTTTATTACCTCCTGGGTTTTTAAGGCGCCAAACCTGTTTAATATAAATATATTTAATTATTGAAAATAAATAATACCTGTACGTCGGCGAAAATCTTGTTCTATTCTTCTTTTTTTTGTTTCGAAAGCATCAGTGATGTGATATTTCAGATATGTCCATTTAATGTATATGATTTCACACTGTTTAATACACTCCGTAAATGTTTCCTCCATATATATATATATATATATATATATATATATATAGCAGGTCTACAAACCATCAAAATTAGCCTAGCTGTCATGTACTGATAGGGGCTTTTGTCTGAATAGAAGGAAAATACAGTGAACACTGTATACACATCTTTTCATATAGCCTTGCTCTAAAGAAATAAACATTGTGTCAGTCGGGAAATACTTTATAATTCAACAATATAATTTAAGTCTAATATGTTCTGGTTGAAATTGGTGAAAAACTAAACAAAAGCATTGTAGACCAAATGAATATATAATTCTGTCTTTGAAAGGGTTTCTCTTTTAAGCTGCAGTTATACTGTTTTCATCAAATACAATATAGGATGGTAGTCGAATCTGTATCTCATCTTCATCGACTTTGAAAAGGCCTTCGACAGACAACGTCGACTGCGAAGTAATTTGGAAACTGTCTCAGCACTATGGAGTGCAGTGCGCCAAACCTTTGTGAACCTCATTCAATAACTATATAACAATATCAAATGTTAGGTGATTCATAATGGAGCGTTCAGTGAGGTTATTGAAGTGATGATGGAAGTAAGACAAGGCTGACTACTACCACCGGTGATATCTCGGGACGGGATGGACTGGATAATATGCCAGACCACAGTGTGACATGTGCTACTGATAAGATGTGTCAGTTTTATATAAAGAGATGTTAAGTGGCATACAAACCTCAAATAGCACGGAGATAGATTTGATGTCAGAGAAAGCGAATGATACATCACTGCTAAGATACATGGAAGATGTGAGACGAATAAAGTCAGTATGAAAGCCAGAAGTAGCAAAAAATGGAAGATGCGTGCAAATGGTGCGTTGAAGATAAGGTGTACATAATTTCGATATATAGAGATAACAATCATACCTCTGATAAGTCTTTCATCTCCTACAGTTGCAACGGGGTGAGAGGAGATTTCACAAGACATTGATTTCGTGGAGGAATAATGTTTCTTGACACAAATACTTGAAGATTTCCTAGGCAAAAGCCAGCAAGTTGGCGGAAAAGGCTGGCAGCGAAGACAGGACTTCAAATGAACGTACATAAGACATAGGTGATAAAGGTGACTAACCAACAACAATGACAGCCACAACCAATCAATATCAACTGGAGATATTTGAAATAAATTACCTCTTTCCATTATCTCACCTAGGTAGAATAGTTTTAATAACAAGCAGCGGCAGTGTGGATGAAGATGTTAAAGCCAGCCAAGACCATCATTAATCCGAAATCAGTGTGGAGACCTACAGCACTCAGCATAATGAGTAATATCCGGGTCTTCAGCACTAATGTCAAGTCAATCAGTGCGTTTATATGGTTCAGATACTTGACACCCAAGTTACCAAAAGAATTTCGAAGAGGCTGAAGAGCTTTATCAACAGCTATCTTTAACTAGAAGCGATAAGCAAGATATGGAATTACTCATTTCAATCTCGCTGAGATTTTACAAATATAATTTTTTTACAAATGTCTACTTCTAACTCGGCGCCCAAATATTTTAGAACTATTCTATCAGATCTTGACGACAGTTCATTTGAATTATTTTGCAATCGATCTAAATTAACAAAGAAACTGTGTAATTGGCACAATCATCGTGTTTTCACTCTCCGTAGTCTGCAACAGAATGCATATCCTAAATCCGTAGCTGTCGAGTTCCCTGACAACTCCAGCAGGTCGAATAAAGGAGCTCAATTTTCAGAAAGAAGACAAAGCAATAAGTCCGACAGGGTGCTTAAACTAAACTGTAATCCTAAACACCATAATTTCGAAAATACGTCTAATCATAAAATTCTAGATACTAGCAGTTTGAACAGACATGAAGGCGTGATGTTAGCTGATGCATTGGAAATCCTTATTAATAAATAAAAATGGATATGTATCACTAATTATTAATATTTGGTCAACATTCTCGTCTGTCCATATCTTCTTATGGAGACGTTAAGAAATGTTTTACAACTGTTTACCCACACACACATATACACTCTGTTTAAAGTGTTTAACAAAGGTAGACCAATATTTGTAAGTCCGAGGTCAAATTTTGATCACTTGTTGAATGACTCATGATTGGACAAAGTTTTTAAAAACAAGTGATGTTCCTTTTATATATAAACCTCTGTTATGTTAATTCCGATTAATGCCCATATGCTGTCATCCCGTCCTTACACTATCTCCCTCGTGTAACTCTCGAACCCATGCTTAAATATTGGTTACCCATTCAGGCGCCACTACACAGCCTGATACATGATGTTAGTCAGCAGTATCCTCAGCATGTATGTCCAATCCATCCTTATTTTTTCCGGCATATTCGTTAGGTGACGGGTCCTTGGTGGGTTCTCTGCCAGCCAGAATTCCTTGTTGTCTATTCTTTCTGCTCAGCCGTCTGATGTTCACTTTGGGTAACTGCTGATACGAGTCTGTATCCAGCTGTTGAAAATGCTTTTCACGATGTACCTGCTAATTCATTGAATTATGTAGGAGAAATGAACAGATATTAGTAAAACGAAAAGTTATTATGGCAATACAAAGTGAAATAAGTGATTAACAACCAATATAGTAATAATAATGATTAGTAATTAATCAATTTTATCTAAAAGAAATCACAAAATCATTCGGTTTAATGACTTCATAATAACATTCATAACCACTTCAAGGGTTTCTCACCACTCTATTGCAGTTGTGCTAGTAAAAATTATACAGGTTATGAGAACCATTTTATTAAGCAGAAAATCTATCGCTTCTATTAAAGTCACTTTAAGGATTAGGTTCCCCTACTGGAAATGAATAGTTTAATTAGATTTTGACTTAAAAAAACACGAATATACATTCACAATAGTTTCAGTTGGCAGTTGCAGTCATTAATGAAGATGAAAGGTTCAAAACGTTTACTTATCCGTGATTTCTTTGGTTCAAGGGTAGTCCTTATGCACTTCCCCGTCGACGCATTCCTAAATCTCGCTTACTTTACCAGCTGACAATAAATCTGGGAAAGAGAGGAGGTTAAGATTCGGCTAGAAACCACACCCGGCAAAAAGGAACAATATCACCGTTATTGTAACCTGAAAGCTTGAAATGCCAAGTTGCACTCAGAGCGCAAAGAACCAAAACAATATTTACGAATTTTCAATTTTCTTACATATCCACGAAAGTTCATCAAAGGACATATACCCTCAAGCCAACCTATCGAATCAGAGGCCCACAAGGAAAGCACACAGAAAATTGCCCAACCATATATAAAGGACATCTCAGAAATCACTACAAGACTCTTCAAACCTTCACAAACTGACATCGCACACAAACCAACAAAATCACTTCACTCAGTTCTGTCAATCAAAAGATTCAACAACGAAAGAAGATAAAGCCAACATAATCTACAAAATAAATTGTAACATCTGAGGAAAGCACTACATCGGTCAAAGTGGACGTATCCATGGACATAAGATAGCCATCAAAAGACATGACATCCACTCCCTCGTATCACTACAGACAGACAACCACGGACATCAATTCGACTGGGACGATCAACGTTCAAATATTACACAGAGGAAACACCAAGAATGCTAGAGAATTTTTAGAAGCCTGGTATTCCAGTGTATCGTCAATCAGTCGACACATCGACATAGACAAAATTTACCAACCAATAAGAAGGAAACCTCGCACACAAAAGCTCAAAGTTCAAGTCAAGGAAACAATCAGTTCTAATACAAGTAGCCTAGAGGATGTGAAAACACAAAAACAACCAATCACATTCAAGGTCACCAGGTGAGATGACTAATAAACTCGTGGAGAAATCTAAAAGCTCACTTCAACGAAATAAAGTATGCTCTGGAGATGTTGCCTTGTAGGGCAATGAAAGCTTTGCAAATTAACTATCCAACTCAGAGAACACAACCACATCAAAATTTTTTTTACATTTCTTCCTAATACAAACTAGTGACAGGGATAAAAACTATAACTTCAGTGAAAAGAAATGTGTACATGGTATGTAATGAATATTATATCGTTATTATCAACAACAAAATCTCTCCTTGTATGCGCCAACTAGTCTGTTTGGGATAAATGAAATATGAATACTTGGTATTTAGAAGGGGCCACTGATTTTAGATACCTTTTCGTCGGTGGCACAGCGGTTAGAACGCTCACCGACCATGCACATGGTCTGGGGTTCGATCCCCGGCCGAAGCACACATGAAATCATTGATCAGCCTGCTAAATTTGTGCTACCAATATCACATGCTGAAAATTCCATACTTGTATCAAAAATACAGAGTGAAATCAAGCTGTATTATTAAAAAAATATGGAAACTTACCTAATTCCCCATTTTCTATCCGCCTAATAAGTACAGTTAAAAAACTATCGTAAGCCAATTTTTCAGACTCAGTCTTTGGAGTAGTGAAAAGAAATCACCATTATTTCTGAATATTTGGCCGACTGACTTTATAAGCGCTGAAATGCCAAACCTTTCTATATTGGCTTCTAGTACAGACGCTTTATGTTTAAAATAGTGGGTGTTGGTTTCGAGTCTCAATCAGAGTAGCATCTTTCTTCGCGGATGCAAGTCTATCCAGATGATAAGATCAGGTAAGAAATAGCAGTGGAATCCAGCATGCACATTTCGTACTGTCTAGGACTCGTCACTGGATGCACTTGCATTTCGAGTAAGCACTGGTGTCCTACAGAGACTAGAAATCAGCACCCACCTTTACAAATACCAAAACATTATCCAGTGTGCCACGATAACCATCTTCTGCCCAACGGGTATCGGCTATTATTTGTTTAAGTTAATGAAGAAATACGAATTAATCTAAACAGATAAACACATAGAACCACTTAACTTGAGTGAAAAATTGTTTACATGGTATCTAATTACTATCAAGTCGTCAAAATCGACGTAACATAGGTTTGTGTACACCAACTTGTCTTCAAGAACAGTAAGTGTGCATACTAGGTATTAAAAGCTGGTCAGTGTTTCCTGACACCTATGCTTAGTAGAAAAACTTGTATAATCCTTCATTTTCTCTCCTATTCATGACTACTATTTGAAAATATTGTAAGTTGTTTTTCCAGTTCTGTTTTTAAGTGTATTGTAAATAAATAAATCGAGATTAAATTCGAAGGGTAGTTTTTAAGTAAACAATATAAAACCTCAGGCTTACTTTCTTTATCACTCCTGTTGCAATGCATGAATATTCTTCTTTTCGTGTAAAAATTTTGATTCTTTTGAGTTAAGAAGACTAGAGAATGACGTTACTATTTATTATTTACCTTAAGTGAGCCTTGAATATTGATGTTTTCAATTTTCAAGTTAGATGGTTAAAGGCAATCGGCAGGAAGCCTTACTTCACCTAGGTTTCGTGCTAGTTGGCACTCACCCTTCGGCAACGCGTATCTGCAACCTCGAAGGAACTCATGTCTTTTCTGAAATTGGAACCCATGTCACGCAGTGCTGCAGTCAGAGACGTTACCACTGAGCCATTCGGCCTCGCGATTGATCTCCAGTAGGACCGTAGTGAATACTTTGATTGGACACTAGACACATCACACTATTTACTAGTGTCCAATCAAAGTAATTTTCAAGTTGATAAGTATTGCTTCAAAATTATTCTATGAATAATCCCTATTTAGACTTTAATGAAAACAAAACACGTAGTCCAGTGAAGACTCTACTTTCAGAGGTGAATTCACTCACTCAGCTGTACAATCACAATTATATATACTTATTTTTATATGTGTGCGTACATTAGGTATGTCTGATAAGAGTGAAAATAACCTGTGGTAACTGTTTTCAAGACATTTCAAAAATCTGATGAGTAATCAAACTATAGCTAGGGGGTAAGAGTGGGTGAGTTAGTAAGACGGTAGTGGTGATGTGTTGTCAAAAAACATAGTTATTAAGTTTTTCTATAGTTCGTTTGTAAGGATTGGTTTTGATTTTTTACGAGTTGATCACAGAATGATATCACTTAGAGAACCACTGAAAACCTCCTCCTAGTTTGAGAATCATCGGCAGTATGCACTCACTCACTTCAGTAGCAGTTCTATCAGACATGTCGTCAGTATTCCAATGTTGATCCGATTGTCATGTATGTATTTATATGCAATACAGACAGTTTCTGTAAATGGGACATTGGTGATCAGTGATTTAATGTAGCAAGATAGCATACTTTGTTAGTAACATTCATATCTTGAGTACAGTCGAGAAATTGGAAGGTATCATGAAGCGAGTATATGTTTAGACGTTTCCTTACCGGTTCCAGAATATCAGTCAGCCATTTTGCAATAGAATGACAAGGGGACCTGACATATCTAGAATTGGACGGAGTGGATAACCAACTTTCAGTATCTTTGGTAAACCATAAAGCCTTGGAATTAGTGAACCTGTCAGTCATATTTGATCACAGAGATTACAGTCAATTAACTAATCAGTTTTCATTCTTTTCAAGCCGTCTGTAAGTTGTTTCTCGATCAATTCAGTTTTGTTTTTTTCGTTGGCAGGTTGGGAAAATTTACTTTCGTCGGAGAGTATATTCTTCATTTTCTCCACATTCATCGTTTAGAAAATCTGGTCGACGCTTAAAAAAGTAAAAAAAATTGCTGAAGATTTAGTGCCCATGAAAAGTTTCACTTTTCTATAAATAAAAGCTGTACAATCTTCTATTTTAATATTTTTTTCTGGTGGCAGACATTAGCTACCCAGTCTCCATAGCACCAGACAGCTGTTTCATCCAAGTTTGGAACTCTTCATCAGTGCGCACCCACCACCTTACAAAGGATCAAACCTGAGATGTGCATTAGAAAAGAGACTAAATTTCAGTGTAGCGGTAGACAAGCTGAAATCTGAGGATGTCATCCCTAAAATAGAAACAGCATTAAGTGGGATAGACAAAACAACGACTGACGAAGTACGAGCACAATGTGCACTGACACTAAAACTACAAAAAGAGGAAGGCCTAACCTGATAAAACCAGAGACAGAAGCCCCAAAACACCTTAAGAATAACAAGGACATAGCAATCCCTAAATCAGACTGTTTGGAGAAGTTGAATATTCACATACAAACAGGACCATATGAGGAAACTAAGAAATCAATTTACACCGTTATGAGTAAGGTTAGGAAATCCACAGCAGACCTTATACGCCAAATTAAGCCGTTTCTAGGTGAGTCGAAATGGTTTAATTCAATGACGAAAATTAATAACCCCAGTAGGATGTGTTGAGTTGTTAAAGTTCATAAATCAGGATATGCCATTAGACCTATAGTTGATTTTAGAAATTCCCCAACTTATGAAATGTCTAAATATTTAACTACCGTATTAAATCTGCTTAGAAGCCACTCAAAATCTAGACTAACAAAACTTATAGTGATGAAAAAATGATTAGTTTTGACATTGTCAGTTCATATACATGTATACCAATAAATATGGCTACAGGAGCGGTCATAAGCGGGCTCATTTCTGACCAAGAACTTGAACTTAGAACCAATAGTAGACATAATGCTAGGAGTATAGCTATGCCTAACTTGTACAAGATAAAAATTGCATAGGAAAATATATAAACAAAGTGAAGGAATTGCCATGGGGTCACCAGTGTCCCCGATTGTGGCAGATATATTGATGGATAGGTGGGAAAACGTATCGACTGAAACGTTCAGTCTCACATCCAAAGTATGGTGGAGGTATGTAAATGAAGCATTCATGGTACATAGAACACAGGATACAAATAGATTTTTCAAACAAATCAACTCGAGGGTGGAGGCTGTTTAATTAATTAATTAATGAACTGGAAAGTCATGAAGGGGAGCTTGGAATGTTAGATTGTGTTGCAAGAAGGAAAGAAGATGGAAAGTTAAATACTATTGTTTACAGAAAACCCACACATACAAATGGATATTTGAATTTTGGACCATCCCACCAGATGTTAGTAAAAATAAGATTGATGAAATGTTGAAGTAATAGGGCACAAAAACTAAGTAGTATCAAGGAAAATCTTGATAGTTATCCTGACAAATTAATCAGGAAGTATGTCGGAAAATGTAAAAATAAAAATAAATAAATGAAGCAAAAATTGTGTGAGTGACTTGATATGTTTGTGAGCAATAATTTGTGCTCGAAACGTCATCAGTAAATATTACTGTATAACACTGGGTGATTCTATTAAAATAAAATCTTATCCATAATGGAGTTATACTCTACCAGTGCCCAAGTCTTATATCAAAAATAATAATGGTTGTGATAATAATAGTGGTAGTGATAGTGATAATAATAAAACAAATAATAATAATGACGACATGCATGATGAACATGCACAGAATAATGATAACACCAACAATAGGGAATTTAAACCATCAGTAGTACTTCCTCATAAAGAAGAAACCTAGGAAACCTGACCGAGAATTCTTAACAATACAGGCAGGAATAAAAGTGGCTGGCATTCAAACCAACAAACTCAATTAGAAACAAGCTTTGTCGGTTAGAGGATCCTGTGGAGCCTTTAAAACAAAACAATTTAGTTTATCTAATACCCTCTTGGAATGACTGTCAGGTTGAATACATTGGTCAAAGTAGTAGAACAGGGTCAGTCAGACTAGCGGAGCATAAAAACGTGGCAAAATCTAGATTGGTTGACCCCAATAATAAGATGAGAAATCTGGAGAATAGTTCAGTTATAGCACTACACCACATGCAATTACGCACAACCATACAATAAGATGGATGGGATAAGATGACAGTTCTAAATTCTAATGTAACAGCAGGGTGGATGCAGAGATTAGTAACGGAAGCTCTGTGTTATCGAATCAACTGCAAATACGTGTAATAGGAATGATTCAACATCTGTCCCAGATGTCTGGAAAATTCTACTACCCCTAAGACAAATAGGAGAGGACAGAGCAAACTATAAAACTCAAGTTTCGAAGTTTCCACCGAGGCTTATAGATCAGGTAATCTATCAGATAATACTATGACGTCTGAAATGATTGGTGTTCGGTTCGAATCTCAGTAGGACCACCGCAGGTACATCCAGATGACGAGCCACTTGTAGTCGCCATCGACCGGAAAACATCATGTTCATTGTCAGACATCGTTGAAGCTGGGATGCCAACAGACTGAACCTTTCAGTATTATATAATCTAACTGGGGGAAATACAAAACTAGTTTGAACAAACAAATGGCTTCGTCGTGCGTATGTGTTAACACTTAACATTTAGTGGAAACACTATGGTGCGATAATATTTTTATTTTTTTATTTTTATTTCTGATTACAGCTTGATGCCACACCGTGTATACAGTACAAGTATGGAATTTTCAGCATGTGATATCGGTAGACCAAATTTTGCAGGCCGACCATAGATATCGGGTGTGCGTCAGCAGGGGATCGAACCCCGGACCATGTGCATGGTCGGCGAGAGTCCTAACCACTGTGCCACCGACGCACAGATAATTATGTATCACAATTTGTCTAGTAATATGAATAAATAAGGGTCAACACAAAGTTCAATACTCAAGCGTGTAAATAGATAGTTAGAAAACTAAGTACATTTGAAAGTGTAAATATGTGAATTTGTTATCTTCAGTTGCAATAGGATGGGAAAGCAAACATACGTGAAGTGTCTTCTTTTACATAAAAATAAATAAAATGTTACAATGTGATAATGTAAATTGAAATAAGACAAAACAAAATGGAACAAAATGGTATAGAAAAGAATAAAGAAGTTCCATGAATCACATGATAAAAGTAAGACCATCTTAATGAAAGAGGTCGTACAAATTATTGTTGTACACAAAGTTCTGGCTTTATAATATTATGGGCTATCAAAGCCTCTTCTATACAGTGTAAATATATTCGTGTACCTATCAGCAAACCTTTTTGGACCACGTAGATCATGTTAAAGGATGTATCACTATCTACTAGATTTTGTTCAATCAAGCTGGAAGGTGCTGTTGAACGCGACGGGATTTGTCTCTCGGTGAACTTCCTATCTACCCAGGTCCACAAAAGCTGGTGAACATACAAACAAACATGGCATTGGACAATAGAGTTCATAAATATTTCTTTTGTGGTTAAAATGTGTTGAGTTATTTATCTAATTTTTATTTTGTTTACCAATTTTGTCACGTTTTTATCACCGTGATACAAATACGAATTCAGAAGTTTAGAATTTCTTACCTGTTTCATTATTTACATCAAATATTTGAAAGAGGAGACTTTCATTCAAGGGGTAAATTTCTATATGCCTATGTTTACTTTACTTTTCTTTTGAATTAAAGGAAAGGAACGCTATACTGTTTACGTTTTATGTTTTTTCCATCTTATCTTAATGATTAGAATTACTAATCGGTGAAAAAATATCACGTAGGAAAATAAAGAGAAATTCAAGTATTGGTTTGTAGGGATTTTGTTTGATTGGTTACAGGATTTCATCATGAACTGACATCGGTTTGAGAATCATTGTAAAACCAGCCAGGGTGTACTGGAAGGCTGTTTTGCCCTAGTTTTGGAACTCTTCATCAGTAAGCACCCACTGGGGTTGAACGAAATAGCTGTCCAGTACTCCCAGGTTTTTTCAATGGTTCTCTCATCAATTTGCGCTCACGATGAAATCCTGTAACCAAAGAGAGATTCAGTGTTCAAGAACTCTGAATATACAAAGAGGATAAAAAATATAATTAATCACAAATGAAGTAATGGCGTTTGATAGTGCTAGGGAAGAAATTTTGATTGGACACTGGTTAGTAACTTGTGTAATGTGTCTAGTCCTCTGTTCAGTGCAGAATTAACTCTATCAGTCAAGTTTGCAATGTGGACAGTAGCATGCTAGGTGGCTCACCATCACGGTACACTTTGAATCGTTGATATTAGATAGTTGGAGGCAGTCATCAGGAGGCCTTCGCTACACCAGGGTTTCATGCTAGTTGGCACTTACCAGTCAGCAAGGCGTATCTGCAATCTTGAATGAATTTATGCCCCTTCTGATATTCGAACTCGTATCACTCAGTGCTGCATTCAGAGACGTTACTACTGAGCTATTCGGGCTCAGGAAGTACTGTCTGATGTATTCTGCTGTAACTGGTGCTGTTAACACAAGTACATACAAACGAAATTTGACCACTACGATAGAAAATATTTATATTTTAGGTTAATAATGTGTTACTGTGTGGTGTATTAAGTAAATTATAAACGTTTGTTTGAGTAGTTTCTTTGTTTTTTTTATTATAGCTTGATTCCAGACAGTATTTCGGTAGCCCAAATTTAGCAGGCCGAACATTAATATCAAGTGTACGTCGGCCGACGGTCGAACCCCGGACCATGTCCATGGTCGGCGAGCGTTCTGACCTCTATGTCAGTGACTTTTCACAGGTTTTAACTTATTTAGGATATGTCAGATGGGTGAATATACCTCAATTCCACTTATGGGTTGTAAATTGAGATATCATTAAAAGTGAGGCAGATATTGATCAGTATCTCACAGTGATGTCATCGAAACGAGATTGCGAGTTATTCTTTATTTTTACCCGTCATTAACTTATGATCCTAAAACATTTCTGTTTTCCGCCCTAATGGTATCTTTGCTCATTGGCTCGTAACTCTTAGATTTTTCGGTCAGTTTAGTGCTTGTTGACGTCATTTCAGTCAAGTATATTCAGTATTAATATGGCTGTTGTTTGAGACGGTAAGAGGTATCTGACAACGATTCCTATCCTTTCGTGATATCGACGTTGTGATTAGTAATCAGAATAAGTTCATTTCAAGCAATGGGTTTGAATCATATGAAGTCTACTATGTAGTATTGCTGCGTATATCAGTAATATGACTATAAAGCATAGTGGAACTGATTTTTCAATTTATACGGTTCGACGCAAAATTTCACCAAAGTTTCATTTGGAAGTAGAAGTTACTCAAATCACAACATATAATGGTAATCAAGAAATCAAGCATAACATCATGAATATACGATTGTAACCTAAAAAAGAGAGTTAAACCGAGGTTAAATTCTAATATAATCTATATGTTTAATTTCTTTGCCTTTCTAGTAGAACATTGGGCCTCAAGCTAGAGCTCTGAGGTTCTGGTAGCAGTGGCTTTGTTCTTACTGTGTCAGGTTGCTAGCCTAACACCTAACCTTCCCTCTTTACCGGCCTTTCTACCGGCTTAGCGAGGTTTAGGAGTGAGTTGGCCGGCGATCGAACCCCGGACCAAATGAGTAGTTGGCGAGCATTCTACCGCTAGATCACTGACGCTTAATGTAATCCAGATAAATCCTTATTCACAGTATGATTTCACTAAAATCATATGAATGGGTTAAAAGTGTGGATTGGTTTACAGAGAACATCAAATTTGATCATAACTTTGAATGTTCCCCTGTGAAATGAGGCAGGTGTTGCAATGAATGTCCGAATTGCTGAAATTCAGATTTTATTAATAGTCTATATGGAAACACAATACAGTTTGAAATACAAAATAAAGCTCGTTAGCGAATAGCTCAACTTGTCAGACTAGGAGAATACGGAAAAGAGTAAGTATGAACGGTACATTAGAATAAAGTTGCCGCTCTTGCGTTTCAAACTACGTGAATGAACAGAACGGAGGTGTTCAATAACGATTTCAATTTCCTCAGATACTTGGTGATGTGTAATTTTGTATTACGTGCTTAGAGGAATGCCGTAGTCATGTCAGATGTTAAATTTGTGTGTATTAAGCATATTTTATCATTTTTTTTTACATAGCTAGAGTCTTTGAAGTTGCGTTTATTTTATTTCTCACAGTTTTTATTCTCATCCGAGGGAAATTCGGAAGTCAGCATAAACAAGCTTACTAACATGTCAATATTAAAGTCATTGGGATTTCAAATGACTTGAGTCTTATGAAATACTAATAACTATTTTATCTAATTTAGATTTTCCCGTTGATTGACTGTACCGAAGTGCTTGGTATCACTTTGATGCGTCAGCTCCTTGTGCAGATGCTCCGACGATATCTGGTCATGTAACCTGAAGTCAACTGGTGCATGGTGACTAGCAGTGGAATCCAGGACAACGCGCATTTCGCCCTATTTGGTTTGAGACTATGGTCTTTGGGTTTGAGCCTTGATTTTGGGAACTGCATCACTCACTGGGGAGTGTAGGTTAGTCTTGCTGACAAGTTTGCAATAGGACGAAATGCGCATCGTGCATTCCACTACTAGAGACTTTCAACCAATCGACTATTAGCTATTTATCTAAATGTAAGTCTTATTTGAACTGTTTCATAAAATGAGTTAGTCCACATTTTTATTTAGTTATTTAATTGAGAAATCACTTGTTACGTTAGTCTTCTTCTTTCTACGTGATCTATAAACGAGATGTTTGACCCTGACTGCAGTTAAGGGTCATGTCAATAGACATTTATTGGCATATGTTGACAAATCGAAACTAAGCTTTTATATCTTCAGCTTATAATTTAATGTTCTATAGTTGGTTTGTAAGGATTAGTTTTGTCTGTACAATCGTATTTATACACAATCTATCATGAAAAAGGGTACTTATACAAGTGAAGAGTTGTCACAATCATAGTTGTTAAGATTAGTCAATGCACAATATGAGTTGAATAAGTGTATTCGAGTTATGTAATAAGGTGAATAATTTAATGAATGAGCTGTGGTCAGAGTGCATAATAAAGGAAGGAGAATATGGAATTATGTATGAGTTCTAAGGAAATACAAGAATTATAAGGAGTTAGTAAAGACAAAAAATGCGCAAGCTTCAACAGTGCAAAGAATGCTGAGGCTTTAGCCTTACAGTAAGAAAAGCCTGATCCATACATACAAAGGAAAATTATTCAGCCAGTTCTACTATCACGGTAGCAACCGTGTTTATTTCTGCTCACTTGATATTTTGTTTGTTTTCTCTAACTTCTTATAATTCTTGTATTTCCTTAGAACTCATACATAATTCCATATTCTCCTTCGTTTCAATGTGCACTCTGACCACAGCTCATTCATCAAATTATTCATCTTATTACATAACTCTAATACACTTATTCAACTCATATTGTGCATTGACTAATCTTAACAACTATGATTGTGACAACTCTTCACTTTTATTAGTACCATTTTTCATGATAGATTGTGTATAAATACGATTGTTCAGCTTGAGGAAGTGAATTTGCCGAAAAGAGCCTCTTTTATTAAAGATTTTGGTATTCTTCAGTAGCACAGATCCACTATCCAGCCGGCAAAGCAACCCAGTACCTTCAGGTAATAAACCGTGCTCGTTGACAGTTCTCAGTGTGAGAAAATTATTCGTGTGATCAGTCATATATATTGTTACCTGTTGAAGTAATAGAAGTAACACGAATTTCAGTATTATCACCCTCACAATGTCACTTTCTTCTTAACTCATATCTGACATTAACGCGCTTATATTCTGAATAATTTGCCTTTGTTTTCATTCTCTTCCCTTTCATTCCTTGAGAGCAGAAGCTAGCCTCGCTCTCAACTTTCCCTCTTTGCCTAGCTTTCTACGGGCTAATCGAGGTTTAGCAGTATATCAGCTGAGAACCAGATTATTACTATTATTACTTACTTGGGTTCCAAAAGGAACATAGGGCTTCAACTACACATCTCCACTTTGTCCATTTTATGATTTCCTCTTCAGCTTGCCCATGATTGCCAATAACTTCTGCTCCAGCCCACACTATCTCTCCCATGTAACCCTCGCACGGACGACCCACTCGTCACTTTCCATTGGTATTCCAGTCGAGTGATGGCCTGCATTGAGTGCGATGTCATTCGACGTTTGTCCAATCCATCTGCATTTTCTTCTACATATTGTTTGAGCGAACAGTTCTTGGTTGGTTTGTTCCCAGCCACAGTTTCTTGTTGCTAATTCATTCTGGCCTGCCGGCTGACCATTGGATCTTCAGTATGGTGCCAGAGAAGATGGCAGGGATCGCCAGGTTTCTGACCCATATAGAAGAAGTGACTTACTGACTTCATATCTGTGTTGAAAATCCTAATCTTGTCCTTCATGCTGTGGTGAAGTTCTGGAGATTTCCAGACTCCGGGAACCAGACTTGGACCACAATTGTTAAATATTATTATCTCTTAATTTCACACACCAATGCACTAAATTTATGTGCCTCATAATCGAACACATAAATGTAGGAATTCTTGAAATTGTAACACAATTTACCGACTTCCCACCCTTTGTTTCTTTTCTCTTCATTTTCCCGTACAACAGATTTATTTATCTGTACCTTCTATCCTCTCCGTTATATGTGACCACTAATTGCCTATCACACTGTTTGAATTTTTTATTATTTTGAATTCATACTAATTTTTATCCATACACATAGAGAGAAAACGGAGATGCATACAGGAAATGTTATAGTCTCGTCTGCAATTTGTCTACATTGTTTCTGTTATACACATAAAGTTAATAAATGACATCTAAGTGACAGACTGTTTTTGATATTTATTCATTTGTTTGTTTAGTTGACAGATGTTTTAACGCATCAGTATCATTTCCTGTCACTTTGATGAAATTCTCCTGTTTGTATGAATCACTCATATTACTACTACGCTTTCACACATATTCATATGTCTGTGCATGTGGGTGGGTAGATGGGTATTGTGAAGGCTTGTGTATACAAAAACTATCAATTATTATGGACAGATATCCATATTTGTAGAAATATAACAAACAAACTTAGTAATTATAAGTTTTAATCGTTTTTGTTAGATTTCGTTTTCTTCTCCTCACCAAAAAAGATTGGGGGAAAGTGTGAAAAAGTTTTACACTGTGTGTGAGAAATTTAATCTTATATGTGAATCTAATAATCCTTCTCTCACTCACTTTTTAGGGGACATAGAGTACACTATTGTATCCAAGTTTTGGTTTGCAGGGAAGTTGTATCAGCACCAACAGATTGATTGGTGACGAAATCACAGTACGGATCCAGAAAGCTCGGGCTGCTTTCGCTAACTTACACCGTCTCTGGCGTAGGCGTGACATTCGGCTATCAACCAAGAGACGTGTGTACTGCTCAGCAGTTCGCTCCGTCCTTCTCTATGGCTCTGAAACATGGCCAATACGAGTTGAAGACATGAAAAGGTTGACTGTTTTTGACCACAGATGTTTACGATCTCTCTGTCGCGTTAGGTGGTATAATAAGGTAAGTAATGTTGACGCTAGGCGTAGAGTTTTGGGCAAAGAGGGAAAATCAATCGAAGAGGCTATAAAGTTGCATAGATTGAGATGGCTAGGTCACGTGCTGCGCATGCCTAGCCATTGCCTCCCCCACCCCGACGGGCATTACTAGCTGATATAGGTGTAGGTTGGAAAAGAGTAAGTGGTGGCCAAACAAAAACATGGCATCAATCTATGAAATCCTTGACAGTTAAACTGAGTCAAGTCAGGTAGGAAGATGCGGACTTCCGGGTTGGGGCCCTCGGGACTCTAAGAATCAATGGCTGGAGACAATAGGTGACATGGCTCAAAATCTTTGTCAGTGGCGCAGATGTATTCAGTCTCTTTGACCTTTCATATTCCTTTCTACCATTACTCATTCTGTTTCACTCTTATATTTATCTAAATTCTCTTGATTCTCTTCTCTCATTTTCCTGTCTACCTTTGTGTGCTCTTTGGAACGTGGCAACTCGAACTGCTGCACCTCGGTGCCAAGTTCTATGTTGAATCCAGCAGCAGCAGCAGGTTTGCAGGGACTTGATTAGTTTCAGGAGTTCATCATGAACTGACATCGGTTAGAGAACCAGTGGAAAATCAGACAGGTAGTACTGGGCAGTTGTTTCGTCCTAGTTTGGAACTCTTCAGGAGTTCGAACCAAAGACCTTTTGGCTACAAGATGAGCTTGTAGCCCATTAGGCCACTGAGGCGAAGCATATGTCCACTACCCTCAGTTGGTTTTCTGATGGTTCTCTAATCTGTGTCAGTTCATGATGAAATCCTGAATGCCCTCTGATTTTAATCTGTAAGGGAAATTGTTCTTATTGACTGTAGATATTCGAATTTATTATTTAACACTTTGAGAGGGATTAGCATGAAAAGCTGAAGGAAAGTTCTGAGTATTATCATCAGTTAGTATTGTAAAGTTTCAGTAGGTTTGTCCAAGCTTTATGTTGCCTGTCCGTTTTAAGAAAACTACTTAATTCTTGGTAATTGAACAAGTCTTACCAGCATAAATTTGAATACAATCCATGAAATTACCATTTAATGTCACTAATACACTTAACTGGAGGTTTTTCAACACCATTCAGACAAATATAGTTGAAGGATAGAATGTAATAGGGAACATGGGACCTGTGAATTTAGTTTCTTTTTACATATAAAAAATTTCAAGTCAGTGAAACACATACCATATAATTAATCAAAACATTTATTTGAACTATAGTTAAATGGACAACAAATTTCTGAATTCTAGAGCAGTCTTGGTTTTGATGCATCAGTAGTTTAGTGATAGGATGTTCGACAGCCAAGCACATTGTCCTGGTTTGATTCCCAGCTGAGGCTGTCTATAACTTTGCTTAGTTTATTAACCGGTGTTAAGCCTGGAAAAGAGGTAAAGTCAAGCGTCTGCGGACATTGAAGCATAATTCACTGAAATGTTTATATCGTATGAAGTTTTACTTAAGCTGCTTAGTGGTTTGAATAAATTTATTTTCTTTCAACAATATGTCCAATGAATAAAACCATCTACAGAACTGCGAACTTTTTGATATTCCTGTTCCCGCTGATAGGTATGTAAATCTGGCGTATGGGACACTTCAATACAACTTTAACACAAACAATTCTTACCATTTCGGATGCTAAGAATAACATGCTGATAGCTTCGTAATAAGAATTCATTGTCACTAACGTCTCTGTACTATTTATCATAATTGAATAAATGCTTATTACAATAGCGTCGGTGGCACAGTGGTTAGGACTCTCGCCGACCATGCACATGGTCCGGGGTTCGAACCCCTGCCGGCGCACACCCGATATCTATGGTATGCCTGAATTTGGGCAACCGATATCCATGCTGAAAGTTCCACACCTGTACTGAAAATACGGTGTGGAAATCAAGCTGTAAATAAAAAAAAAGTATATTATTATTGTCTTCATTGAAGATCATCCTATTTTTGCTTCAGTTGGGATGCAACAAAATGAAATGTGGTTTGACCCATCTTATTAGGTTTTCATTATTATTCTCTTGGGTTCCGAGAGAACTTCTGGGTGACATCTCCACTTTGTTCTATTTTCTGCTGTCCTCTTCAGATATGTCCACGATTGCCCAGAATTTTTCATCTCATCCAACTCTCACCATCTCCTCCATGTCAACATCACACTGACGACCCCCTCATTGCTCCCCACTGGGATTCCACTCGAGCAATGGCCTGCATTAAGCACGATTTCATTCAGTGGCCTCCGCAACGTTTGCTCGATTCATCGCTATTTCCTCCTACCTATTTGCTGAGTGGTCGGCTCTTGCTTCTTGGTTTGTTCCCAGCCATAGTTTCTTGTTGCCGATTCTTCGTCGCTGGATGGCCATTTGATCTTCAGAATGAAACCAGCAAAGTGGGTAGCTGTTAGTAAAAGTCTGCAGTAGTATCTTGAAAATTCTCTTTGTGACGCTGGCACCAATTTTATGACCCACATAGAAGAACTAACTGACTTAACATTTGTGTTGAAAATCTGATACTTGTTCATTATGCTGTGAAGTGCAGAAGATGAAGGCGTATCTTGCCTTTCCGATCCTGACTGGCTTTGATATCTTCATCCGTTCCACCTGTAGTTGAAATGATGCTTCCTAGATAAGTGAAGGAAGTAATCTCTGTTAAATCTGTCCCGCTGATGGTGATTGGTGCTGGTTATTGTTGCAGTTGCTGTTCGTTGGTTATCTTCAGCACCTCCTACCGTCTCCTCTTTATTCACCTGGAATCCTGTCTTCACTGCCTGCCAGATTCTTCAGCCAGTTTGTTGGTTTTCGCCTGTAAGTCTTCTAGTTTGTGTAACATTAAACATAAATAATCCACACGCGAAATCCGGATCCTCTAGATGAAGTCTTCTTATCGGTCCAACGTGTTCCTGTCTTCCCACTTCCTGTGCACAGTCTTCCGTACAATTCACTCCACCACAAATAAGAGTATCATAGTGAGTGATAACAGTCAGCCTTGTCGTAGTTCTGTATTGCTTCGAACGCCCCTCTGAGTTTTCCGTTGTTGATCACATAGCACGTGGAATTGTCACATAGCTGTTGAATGAAGTTGATAAAGACTTGGGGCATGGTATAGTAACCTAATCCATTTATATTATTGTATACTACCTTATCACAGTTATCTAATAAGAGCTGCTTTTTCGCATTCATGGATTTCTGCGCAGAATATAGGGCTTGAAGTCTTGGAGTTTAATTAGTCGTGTTTTAGCTAGCCCCATGTACAACATTCCCTATTTTCTGGGCTTACATCGATCTGGTAAACAAGATTCTGGGAGTATGTCAGCCGAATATCGAATCAAGAATTCCCGTGTGTTTGGAAAACATTCTATCCCTGAACTTCCGACGAAATAGTGACAATATTTAACCTTAAAGGTCATATATTTCACTCACCAGTGGAAAAGCTCACGAAATTTCTATTCTTTGTCCTTATTCCAAGATTTTAATATTGTAAGTAACACAGGTATGTGGTTCAGATTGCATAATACACAATTCACTGATTACAACTTATTAAAGTTTTCCATCTTTTTCACTAACTAATAGCAAATTAATTATAAACTATAATCCTGATATTTGGATTTTTATTATGTTATTTCATTCACATTAAATTCTTTTATAATTTCCATTGGTCCTTAATTTCCCTTCATATATACAAGTTTCATGAACAGGCTTCCTAATTCCAGTCATACAAAGAAGTTGAGAGAATTCCAGCAAAATTAATCATGTCAATGACACATGTGATGGAGCAAACAGTAGGCTAAACGGAAACTGCTCCCAAAGTCTTACCAAATAATTGCAAAATAAAAATGAGTATGCAGACAGGATATGCACAGTACCAATCTATCAAAAGTTATTAGATAAACCAGTCACATGTAGGTACAGCTTAATCTAAATCAATCATAAATTTTACTGAGAGTTGGATGCAAAGCTAATCAAAGAACTGTGTAGAAAATAATTCTCTGAAGGTGATTCAGTTTGATGGATCGTTGGTGACGTGACTACTGGAATGAGGTAGAGTTCTACCTGTATGTAGGTTTCCAAAACGAACACGAAGGCACTAGCAAGCGCTTGTATTTCCATGCTAACAATGTCAGAAATTGAACTGGTAGGAAATTATACATTTTACAGATAGGTAAGCATTTTCTTAAAATCAAGGAACTAATAAAATATGCAGGTAAAATGAAATATTTTTCGCTTTATATACTTCGATTAGTCCGAAACTTGCAAAAGAAACTATGAAACAATGACTCTATAGTGATGAAAACTTAAAAATGCAATATCTAACTTGAATAGAAATCACTGAATTATGTTTCACAACATACTTCTAATTCAATAATCAAATATACAAACAGATAAAAGGAACACCGATGGGATTGCCCATATCAGGATTAATAGCTGAAGCCGTCATGCAAATAATAGAATTAATAGCTTTACCTGTAATTAAACCAAAAATCTGGGTACGTTACTCTGATAAAACATTTGTAAAAATTAAAAGAAATGATTTGGAAAATATCCATAAATTAATAAAAAAACATATTTGGAGGCATCAAATTCACAATAGAAGAAGAATTAGGTAACAAAATTCTATTTTCAGATGTCTTAGTCAGGCGAACTTACACAGGAAATTTAGAAACACAAGTATATAGAAAATCAACACACACAGATCAATTACTCAACTATAGTAGTAATAATCCAATCACCCACAAAAGAAACTGTGTGAAGATATTGTTTAAAAGAATTCAAACACATCGTAGCACTCCAGTGTTGAAGAGAATGGAAGAAAAATACCTACTAACCGTATTTAAAAAGAATGGATATCCTCACAATTTCATCATAAAGTGTTTAAAATCGAATCACAATACCAACAAGGAACTATCATCAAAGGCCACAAGAAAATTCATCCTACCATATATGAAAAATATCTCTGAAATAACAGCTAGAATACCAAAACCGTTTGAAGGTATAGCACACAAGCCAGCCATCCAGCACAGTCACTTCATTCGATATTGTGCAAACCGAAATATCCAACAGAAAAAGGAGATAAAATTAATACCATTTACAAAATAAATTGTATGAACTGTAACAGATGTAACATAGGTCAAAGTGTGCGCCCAAATCGAATCAGAATCCAAGAACACAAATTGGCTGTGAAAAGACATGATATATTCCTTCATATCAATGCATGTAGGTCGTTATGGCACAGTGGCTAGGATTCTCGCCGACCATGAAGATGGTCTGGGGTTCGATCCCCTGCCGACGCACACCTGATAACAATGGTCGGCCTGCAAAGTTTGGGCTACCGATATCACATGCTGGAAATTCCATACTTGTATCTAAAATACTGTGTGGTTCAAACCTATAATCAAAATAAAAAAATAATAAAAAATCAACTTAATTGGAATAATGTAGAAGTTTTAAACAGAGGAAACACCAAATGTGCCAGAGAACTCAAGTTAATCAGCGATTAACATATTGATAAAGACCAAATTTATCAACTAATAAAAAGTAAATCATCACATGACAAGAAAGTTCAAATTCCAAGTCAATAAAAAATGATCAATACCGATGTAAGCCGACTACTGGCCACGAAGAATTTAAATCAGTTGATTTTATGCCAAAACTTGCGCTGAAGATGTTATCCAGAAGGACGACGAAAGCTGCACAGTTTAAACCAACCAACTCAGAGAACACAACTAATTACAGATTTCCATTTATCTTTTCCACAAACTCTTCAAGATAACTTCCGTAGTATGACAATGTGACTGTGTCACGATTTAATTGTTTTGTCTATATGTTAAACATTGGACATTAGATTACGCAAAATAATGTGCAGTTGATGATCATTTTACATTCCTTGAGTTCCGAGTGGAGCTTAGGGCCTCATCATCACATTTCTATCCCTTCTGACTGGGTTCCAAGACTACGCAGAAGTTTTCACTTCTTCCTCACATGACTTCTACGGATACATGCTCAACTTGTCACTTCCCGTTTCGGTTCCATTGAAGGTCCTGTCTGGAGTGTGATTTTATTCTGTTTCTTCAGCATATATCCAATCCAACTTTGTTTGATTCTACAGATTTATTGGGCAGTAGGTTCTTGGATGGTTTGCTGCTTGCTAGATCTCCTTATTGTTTATCTTTTTTGGTCATTTGATGTTCACCATTGGACAAAGGTAGTTGTTGATTAAAGTCTTCAAATCGCTGGAAATGCTTTTGGTATACTGCACTCTAATTCTTAAGAATATATGTAGAAAATTCGACTCTTTTTTCTTGTGTAGAGTGGATTAAATTTCCGAAATGAATTAAGATTAATGACTGCTTGTCTTGTTACCCGATCAGCTCTGGCCTTCACATCCCCTAAACTTTAAACTTTACTGCTGAAATAAGTGAAAGTGACAACTTCCTTCACATTCCTCCCAAGGATGGTGATCGGCATTTTTTATTTGTTGGTCTTGTACCTTCTCCACGTCTATCTTCTCTGTGTTTACCTGAATTCTTGTCTTCGTTTCCTTGTCTACCAACTGATCATGGCACTCTACTCAAGCTCATGACGCCAGCCAGGTGAGAGACTAATGAGAGTTTTCATCTGAAATGGTGACAACCACCGACTTTTGTCAGGGATGCCCACTTTTCCCATTTCTGTTTAATTAGATCAAAGATGTACTAATGGATTTAACCCTGACTGACATCAGCCTCTTAGGGATTGACTTTTTACCAGGGAATAATCTCGTTGACTCAGAATATGCGGATCATATAGTCCTCCCTGCTATGTGAAGACGCTGACAAAATAGAATCGAGTCTTCTGAACACCTTGAGGAGCAGCAGTCTTCGAATGTTCGGCATGTGGTTCGCTCCTGTGAAGTGCAGGATGATGTTACAGGACTGGACTATATTGACTCCTAGTTTAAAGATAGGGAGTAAAGTGTTTCGTGGAGCGTGTTGACCAATTAGATTATTTGAGTATTTGCATCAGCCAGCTGCATTGGTCTGATTGCTGATGAAATCTCAACAGGGATACAGTAGACTCATTTGGCATATTCCAGCCTGTATCGTCTCTGGCGTAGACGTGATATCTGGTCGGCTGTCGACCAAAGGGCGTGTATACTGTTAAGTAGCAGTTCGCTCCGTCGTCCTCTATGGCTGCGATTGAGACATGGCCATTAAAAGTGGAAGGGATGAAAAGGTCAGCTAGCTTTCTTTGATCATAGGTGCCTGCATTCCATCTTCCTTGTTAAGTGGTATAATAGGGTGAGCAATATAGAGGTGAGGCACTCGTCGAGTGCTAGGTAAAGAGGGGAAACCAATAGACGAGGTTGTGAAGCCGTTGCATCGATTGAGACGGTTAGGACATGTGTTGCGCGTGAAAACCTAGCCACAGGTCGCCTTCCTCGATGGAAAGTGTTAGCTGACTGACATAGAATGCATCAGGTTGGAAAAGAGCTAGTGGTGGTGATGAAACCAAAACATGACTCAATCAGTCAGTGGAGTCCATAACAGTTAGTTTAAGTCAGCCAGTCACGTGGGGAGAAGTAGACTTCCTGGTTGCCATTCTTGGGCTGATAAGATCCAATTGAGGCTGGAGACAATCGCTGATATGGCTCAAAATCGTTCTCAGTGATGGCGCAGATGTATCCATTCCTTGTGATTTATAGTATCCAATAAGACGCTATCGTTCTTCCATATTACTCTTCTTTTTCTCTCAATCACACTTCTGTTCATGGTTTCATCTGATGCAACATCCTTGCTCACAATGTTTCCAATCAACGAAACTATTGAGATCACTTGTCAGTAGTCTGATCTTCTCCCACTCGCAGAGTCGGAATTCAAACACCTACTGCTTGTGTATACCATGGATGTGCAATTACAATTCGACAACACTGTTTACCGCCAAGTAGATGAGTAGTCCACGTAGCCCTGTTTTAGCTGATATATTCATGTTCGACCTTGAAAGAACAGAATTGAAGCATGCAATGGACGAAAAAACTTCCTACTGTCGATATGTCGATGACACACTTGTAATGTGCAACAATGAAAGTCATGCTTCACACTTACTCAGATTGTTCAATGACGCACATACCAATATTGAGTTTACTATGGAACATGAAAATGACGGAAAGTCCCACTTCCTCGACATTGCCATGCCACGCCTAGAAGATGGTAGTCTTCAGAAGTCAATTTATCGAAAGCCTACTTAGAAAGGACATTACTTAAATTTTAATAGATTTTGTCCAAATACCTTTAAACAAGGATTAGTAAAGACTCTGTACTATAGAGCGAGGAGAATATGCTCTATAGAGAAATTAGAGGAAGAATTTATGTTTCTTGAAAAGATGTTGAAGAGCAATGGTTACCCTCAAAGGTTCATTAACAAGTATGGAAGATCTGAAGTCTCAAATGTAAAACAAATCACAGTGGAGAAAAAGCCAATCTACATTCAAATTGATTATAAAATTGAAAACATTGCAGTAGTGGTGAACAGAAGACTGATTACTTCACTAGCTAGGGCCCATCCTGCAGCTAAGCTGGTTCCTGTCTATCGAAAAACTTGCTCTTTGGTGCAATCAAAAATCGATAGATATCCTTCTCATGTTAACTCCAACTGTATATAAAAATTTACATGTATCTGCGGGAGCAGTTATATTGGAAGAACAGAAAGAAGGGCATATCTACGATCTTTAGAACATGTACCAAAAAGCTTGTGTCTTTAAGGAACAAATGCTTTAAACAGTGCCATCGCCAGGTATCTTCTTGACACGAGTCATGAGGTGGACGTCACAAAATAGTTCCAAATTATCAATAGGTTATTCTCCTCAAATTTGCTGAAGCCATTTCCATCAAGCGCCTGAAATCTGATTTGTGAGTTCAGAAAGAAACTGTTATTAGTCTTTCTTTGCCCTGGTAACTGGATATTTTCATCTCTCTTTCATCTGAATACGTAATACCGAAAGTTTCCGTTGTGTATGATTATTATTGTTCAGAATAGTGTTTGATATTACATATATATTATTGCTGTATGCCTATATTGATTGATTGGTTTTTATTATTGCAAAAATATTCATTCAGACATCTATAAAACACAAAATAATCGAGCAAAGAATATTCTTTTCGATAAATTCCTCTTCCAGGCTCTACAATTATATATATGTTTATATACACAGAATATTTTAAATTAGTGGTTAATAACAATATTAGCGTTTTTTAAAATAATATCGATTTGTAAAGTATGTTCAATGCTATTGCAGTTCCTGTTTCTGTAGATATACTTAATAATGACTACGGCTTATAAGCAGCTGACGAGAGGGCAACGAAATAAAAGATGGTACCACTTTATTTTGCTAAAACTGTAGTTCTCGCTTTATTCAATTCATTCATTATTCATTAAAGGGACTAAATGTATGATATTATCTCTGTTTTAAATCTTTCTTTACTCTATTCTCTTGATTTGTGTGCTACACAGGAGGATTGTAGCAACTCTACCTGGTGCATATGTGTGCAAAGTTCTATGTTGAAACCAGTCAGTCAACCTGTCAACATGTTGGTTTTCGCCTGTGTATTTGTAAGTTTGTGCGGTACAGAGCATATATCATCCACGAAGTTCATAATTATGTGTGATACTAGTTCTACAAAAATAACACACGAATTATGACATTAGATAAATGACTTTGTCATGTAAGTAGCAGCACTGAGGTGGCACTCAGAATTTAAACTTAGCAAATGAAATTTGAGCTTCTATCCAGCAAAACAAATTTAAAGTTTTGGTCGTATACTACAAATGATATCGTGACTACAACAGGAAACTGTGAAATATGAATATAAAGGATCTAAATCTGAGATACTATCGTTAGTGAACGGAAAGGATTTCTAAATATTACTGACTACACTGTCTATCCCTATATGAAAACAGAAATTTCTTATTCAGCTAATTAAATCGACATTCTAAATGTGGGATTTTGAAGTTTGCTTGTAAGGCATAAAACACATACACGCATAACTTACTGAAGCTGATTAATTGCTATTGAAAATACTAATTACTATGAACATTGTTCTAACTAGGCATGACTTCTGTTATGCATGTTATAATTAACACGATTAGCTATGATTGACATGAGGATGAATATTGTTTTCGTGTCATTATCTTGTCCTATGTAGGAAAGAAACCCTAGTGTATATGTGTAATGCCTTTTACATGCATAAGTGTAATGACCGTAAAACAGTGTTCAAATTCAGTTTAAATTCATTGGGTGAAACGTCTAGAACAGGCTGTTACGGAGACTGACTGAAGGGTTTCGAGAATGAAAATTAAGGAAAGTATTGTCTTATGAACTTATTGTTGTCTAGTTTTGTTGGCCAATGTAGTATTAGTAGGAGAAGTAGACAAAGGAGAATTATTTACTGATTCCATCGTGAATAGACGGCTGCTTCTTTCTAATTCATTTAGAATAATAATATATATGAATATATATTCACATATAGTAAAGAATTTTAAGCTTATTTAAATTGCCAGATATTTATAACTCCTACCGAATTTTTAAATGAAATATTTGCATGTATCAGTTCACCTATTGTTGTGGTGCCAGGTATATTGGTCGTTGGACGTGTATCTTGTCCAAAAGGGTTTAAGAACACTATACCACATGGCTGCAAAAAGGTAATAGTGGCTGTATAAGGAGTGCGATAGTCAAACATCTCCTCAATACTGGTCATTCCATCTTAACAAATGCCTCCTTCAAAGTGATCTACACAGTGAAGAACATCCTACCAAACGCAATACGCTTTCGTCTCCTCTGTAGTGCTGAAGATTTAGCCATTCATTTGGAGAAACCAGAGTTATTTATGGAAAGAAAATCATTCAACCACTTCTACTATCTCGGTAACAACTGTGTGAAATTCTACTGACTTGATGTTTGTGTGCCTCTTACATATCTCCCTTATTTTGGTTTGTTTCTATGTGCGTCCTAATCACGACTCACTCACTAAACTGTTCATCTTGTTACGTAAGTGTATACGCTTATTCATTTTCTTTTATGTGTTGATTGACATTGACAACTAAGTTATTTTTTGACAACACATCACCACTACCCTCTTACCAATCTTCACCCACTCTTACCCCCTAGTTATAGTTTGATTACTCATCAAATTTTTGAAATGTCTTGAAAACAGTTACCATAGGTTATTTTCTCTCTTATCAGACATACCTAATGTACGCAGACATATAAAAATAAGTATATATAATTGTGATTTTACAGCTGAGTGAATTCGCCTCTGAAAAGAGACTCTTCGCTGAACTGCGTGTTTTGTTTTCATTAATGCCTGGATAAAGGATTATTCATGAAATAGTATTCAGCAGTACCTCATATTATTCTGTATTATTCCATCTGAAGCAACATCCAGTCCTTTACGATACTCTTCCCTTATTTCCTTTAAGAGATGTTCTCTATCACGCTGACAGCAAACTAAAAGAGTTTGCGAGTTCATGTAGTGATCTAAAATTAGGATTAGACGAATAAAACAATAAGAAATGGAGAAGAATTTATGTATTATATTGGATGAAAATTTAGTTAGCCCGGAAATTCAGATAGACTGCCAAACGAATATGAGATGTAATATGGACACATAAATGCTTTTGTAGACTAGTAAAACTGAGTGATGAAAGTAAACATTGAATTGATAATTAACGAGGCATTTCATCCCCTTGATCATTTGTAAAGATTCAGTCTTCATAATATACCGAAAAGATAACTATTTACTGACAAAGAACATTCATTTTTAGACTTGCCCCCGATTTACTACCCATTTTCAAAGTTTTAGTCCATTCTTATGAAAGTATCTCCTCATCATGCAGAACTTACAAAATTAAATCATCATATAAAACTTCATACATGAATTTCCCTTAATGAATTTGAAAAATACATGATTTGAATAAGGGAGTAACCAACCATGGTGTGGGATACAAACGGTAACCTGTCAATTGTCTAAACCTAAAGAGTCCTATTACAATTTTTAACGTAATTTGCATCATTTCTCTTTCTAGCTGAGAAACTTGTCTTGTAATCTCATTTGATCCTATTATTCTTTGAATGTAAGTATTGATTTCTTTCCACACTGTCACTTAGTTACATCACCATTTAATAAATAGCATGCACCATATATCTGATGTCTAATCAAATGAGCTAAACTCAAAATATTTCTTCATATCTCATTTATGTACTGTACACTTTTCCTAGCAGCTTATGCGATCTCAATATCTTGTTGCCACTCTTGTTCGCCACTTTTTCATTTTATTCAAGAGATTCTGATCACATTATACATATACGTATAACAATATTTTATATTTCAATAACTATGCATTTCGAATCATACATATATGCCATAATCATCCTTAATTATTGTTCTAAATTTTTATCTCCGATGAACTTAAAGTATTTTAAAATTGTAACAAGACTGTTGGATTTCATTATTTAGATTGTAGGCAGCTGATGAGACACCGACGAAAAGAACAATGGATCAGTTTTATCCTGCACACCATGTGTATTATTACCTTGTTCAAAGTAAGTGAAAGTTTTAACACACTGAAGAGTAATATATATGTATATATATACATATATATATATATATATATATATATACGTAAAACAATTAGTTCCCTTTATGAATTTATACAAAGCAATAAGAAGACGTAATTTATCTGAATAGCATAATGTATTTGTGCACCACGTTTCGACCAATCTGATCACACACAGACTTGTCATAGTAATATATGTGAAATTAATAAAGAGTTAAGAGATCAGAAAAAAATTTAGGTCAATTTAAAACGACGTATTGAAGGTACAACTAACAGTGAAAATTACTAAACCATAAAACAGAGGTAACAGTACATCTACCCTGGCTGGTATCAAAACAGACTTTACCAAAAAGGGTTTAGTGTGATGACAAATTTTCGCTTTGAACGCACAAAGGTGGTTTAAACTTCCAAATCGCCAGCTAGGGCTTCCAAAAACTTTAGGATATACCTCAAACAAGTTTTATAGATAGTTTTAAAAGATGTGTTAACGTCAATTTTATGTCCTGTCTCTATAATATGTTTTGCAACAGAGGTGCTAGGTCTCCTGTTATCACCACTGGTGGGTTCAGGGGATTATATTGCTTCTGGAGCCATTTACGAATATTCTCTGAAGCCAGCGCTTACTTGCAGAGATCGATGAGTCCTCCCCAGTTGTGTGGGTCCACACGTATATTCAAATTGGTAAATACATTGGGATGTGACATCATTTTTTGCATGTTTTAAGGGCCAAGATGGATACGTGGGCTTCCCATTCTCAATTATTATGATCTTGGCTGCATAAAAAGTCTTTTTGACAGTAGTGTTCAATCTTTGTCTAGTTGTCAAGCTGCTATCATCGCCCACATAGGGTAGCTTGATGTTGACGTCTTTTTTAGTGGTAAGTTGAAGAGTGGATCTTAGTCTTCTGCCCACTTAATATCTTCTTATGGACTTGTCTGGGTAATTATTGTCAACCAGAGTTTGTGTCAACTTTTTTCCTCCCTCATCAAGTGTGTCTTCAGTGCATATTCATTGGATTCTACTGAATAGGCACCTTACTAAGGCTCTTTTGTACCGAACAGAGCAGAAACTTTGATAATTGAGATACTGTCCTGTTCAGGTAGATTTTCTATAGTTCTATTGACCCATCAAGCCGTCAACTAAGCAATATGTCTAGGAAAGATAATCAATTATCTTCCTCTTCTACAGATGTAAGTGATATGCTATTCTGGACTTCATTCATTCTATTTAAAATTGAGGTGGCAGAACAAGACTTATCACTGATGGTTACAATATCATCTACATACCTTCTATAAAGTGGCACATTTTCGATTAAATCCTCTGATAAACTCTCAATGTACAACATATGCATATCTGCTAAATGCGGCCCTAACGGACTTCCCATAGCAACAGCATCAACCTGACGGAAACAATCACCTTCAAATGTAAACCTAGCATTGCTAGTACATAGAAGTAATAAATCTTTTAAATAGGATTTGGGGAACTGGATGAAAAAGTTATGTGTAGTAATGTAATCATACAAAATGTCAACTGTTTTAAGCAAAGGTACATTAGTGAATAAAGAGTTTACGTCAAAAGAACACTTCTTATTCATAATATTAATATCATCAAGAAAATACATATATCTTATCCCATAAGAGAAGAGGGGTTGTAAAGCGAGTTCTATCACTATTGACTTACTATGTTTACTTAAAACAAACAAAATAATAATTTGACAATTCGCGTTTGAAAATCTGACATAAAAACTATGCACCTTTTTGAGAAAGTGTAGAGTTTTATTGAGATTAATATATTTGTTTTGCTAGATCTCTTATGCATTTTAAAGTCAGTAACAAGTTTGATCAGGCATTTTTGATGGACCACACTATGATATTAATTTCTACACTGTGTTCTGTCTAAGCAAATTTCAGTATTATATACTGGAAAAGATTAGTAAACACAAAGTCCTAAGCTTTAGTTTTATAGTCACTGGTTTTCATTAACAAGCTGTGACAATATTCTCTAGAAAAAATTCAAGTTCCCTTCAAAATTCATATTTTGTCGCTTATATGCAGTCATAAACTTTACTTTTAATCATTATACCCAGAAATAAACGCGTGTATTTTTAAAAACAAGATGCAGAAATGCTAATACTCATGTCAGTCAGTTGCATATACTACTTAAATAGTTGTGTTCTATGAGTCCGTTGATTTAATTGCGAAGCTTTCGTTGTCCACTTCTGTACAACATCTTCAAAGCAGGTTTTAATACCAAAATGAACTTATCTGAATTCTCCATGAATGATGATATAAGTGTATCTAATAGCAACCATTGTCGTGACTGGTTGTTAATTTATATCTCTATCGATCAAATTTTCATTGACTTGGAGTTCAAACTTTCTTATCATGTGATTTACCTTTTATTAGCTGGTAAATTTGGTCTATAATAATGTTAAAACAATTAGTCCCTTTGATGAATTTGAATTAGGCATTTGGAAGACAAATTTTGCGAGATGATATCTTCTTTTCGTAGTTTCTTTACAACTGCTTTACAACTAACATGGTTCACAATAATGAAATAAAATGCATGACAATTACTCAGTTAAATAAAAAAAAAGTACATACTAATGACCAATCATATTTAAATAGGTCAAGTAGTTCATGGTAGGCGAAGGTTGAAGTCTATTGTTTTTGTACACATAGTTTAGGATGTATGTGATTAATCCAAAGTGCTTCCATTACCCTTAATAACCAACCTTGAATTAGAGTTATGTGATGAGATAATTGTGAAGCAGTCATTAATATTGATTTTGTGACCTGACATTAATAAGTGCTTTGCAGTCGATATTGATGATGGATTTCTATTCAGATTAATTGCATTTGGATTTTCTGTATGTTTTAATAACCATTTTGGAACATGTTCTTTCCTACGACATTGGAACATTCTGTTGGTTCTACCTAAATAGGTGTCACCGTAACTACAGGTGAACTTGTAGATACAGTGTGAAGTAGAGTTCATAGAATTTCGTCCCTTAATCGCAGGTACAGGGATTGAAAATGTTCAGCATGTGAGGGAAAGAGGTGTGGCGTAGAATATGCGTTTGATGGTTGACCGAAGTCTTTGAGCTGTCAACTGCATTATCTGGTCACCCTTGATTAGTGCGAAAATGCTTCCAATTGTAGTTGGGCTAGAGATAGCTTCTGTACCGAAGAAAGCTATCTTTATTAACCAACTTTTGAAGGGTGACCAGAAAATGCAGTTGACAGCTCAAAGACTTCGGTCAACCATCAAACGCATATTCTATGCCGCATCTCTTTCCCTCACATGCTGAGCATTTTCAATCCCTGTACCTGCGATTAAAGGACGAAATTCTATGAACTCTACTTCACACTGTATCTACAAGTTCACCTGCAGTTATGGTGACACTTATATAGGTAGAACCAATAGAATG
The DNA here is from genome assembly GCA_944472155.2 of Trichobilharzia szidati. Lineage (NCBI taxonomy): Eukaryota > Metazoa > Platyhelminthes > Trematoda > Strigeidida > Schistosomatidae > Trichobilharzia > Trichobilharzia szidati. Next base: position 35,973,609 of record OX235272.1, read on the forward strand.
TTCCAATGTCGTCGAAAAGAGCATGTTCCAAAATGGTTATTAAAACATACAGAAAATCCAAATGCAATTAATCTGAATAGAAATCCATCATCAATATCGACTGCAAAGCACTTATTAATGTCAGGTCACAAAATCAATATTAATGACTGCTTCACAATTATCTCATCACATAACTCTAATTCAAGGTTGGTTATTAAGGGTGATGGAAGCACTTTGGATTAATCACATACATCCTAAACTATGTGTACAAAAACAATAGACTTCAACCTTCGCCTACCATGAACTACTTGACCTATTTAAATATGATTGGTCATTAGTATGTACTTTTTTTTTATTTAACTGAGTAATTGTCATGCATTTTATTTCATTATTGTGAACTAAAATAATGGGTTTTTTAATTGCTAATTCAGTTGAGTGCCAGGTTTCTTGAGATTTCCGGGAATTTTCGGTGTTTCCTCTTTTTAAAGTTTCTGAATTACCCCAATCAAATTGGTGTCTATAATTATCTGCATGCATTCATATTAAAGAATATATATATATCATGAAGAGAGTTTTCTTAGGAACGGTTGCGACGTTTGACACCGGAGGCTTCTCCTTCATGTTTTTGTCGAAAAATCTAGGTGGATACCCATTTTCTAGTATGGTTCCTAAGTACAGTTCCTAGGATGACTCTCTTCATGAACCTAGAATTCAAAGGTGACATCTCAGCGAAAATTCTCAGAAAGCGCCTTTCTAAATGTCTGAAGAAGACATTTCCAACAGCCACCCTACGTATCACATTCTACTGCAGACAGTTAATACAGTCTAACGCTAAGGACAAGATACCGCTTTTCGCCACTTCAATGTGTATTTATCAATTCACTTGCTCATGTGAAGCAAAGTATATCGGCCGTACGCAACGTCAAGTCCACAAACGTATTCTGGAACACTGTCCAGCTTGGTTAGCCAGAGGAGAAAAGAAGAATGGCAGTAGTTCTATCATCGAACACCTTGTCATCTCCGGACATCTAGCACCCCCACAGTGATACACAGAGTCCCTCAATATCGTACAAAGGGACTTCGGATACACCATCTGTACATAGCTGAAGCATAAGCTATTCGAGATCCGAAACCGGACCTCTGCATTCAAAAGCGATACATACATTCTCTCGCCCTACCATGTCCTTACTACAATTTTTCTTCCTTCTTTTATTACGTAAGTTCACTATTATTATTATTATTGATACTTTTATTATCATTATTATTCCCATCATACACATTTTATTACCACTTTATTACTGGTTATTAATAACATTGCTTCTTCATATAGATTTTTTATAAAAGCACTATCGCCTTTCACTAGTTCCTTTCCATTCTACACTAGCTTATTAATAAGTCATTATCTCACACTTATTACGTCATGCCTACGTCTGTCTCTTTTTTACTTACAATTAGTCATCCCTTCTTACACCTTACATTATGTAATACAACTTTTCAAGGACAATGTTTACTATTATCTGATTGGTCTAAAGATTTCTTTGTTAAATATAATTACGATTGTACAGCTCATGAAAATGAATCGTCGAAAAGAAAATTTTCTTCGCTGTTTGTGCCTTTTTCTTATGACTCAATAAGGGAATATTTCGTTCACTAGTGAATATCGGGTTAATTTCCAAGTGTTAGCTTATAAGAACTCCAGGTCGAATGTGAGGACAAATACTCGCCGATGACATTGGCTGAAGGTCACTCCATGTATCGCTAGTTGACCATTGGATTCCGTCCCTATGGATGAATAGTTGATGAGTTCGCCTTGTAACCTCAAGATCATGGGCTAGATTCCTGGTTGGGTTGTGGATGCAAATGAGTCGGTGCTTCAGTGTTAGAACGGGCGCCAACCATGCCTCACGTAGTCCCGGAATCGATCTTTGGTCGACTCACTTCTCAACATCTCTAAGCCTTTAGTTAGGCCGGTAAACAAGGAAGGTTGGACAGGAGGTTAGCAGCCCTACTCTGTAAAACAAAATAAAAATACCCACTGCTACTGAATCTTCAAAACTGCAGCTTTAAGCCTTATGTTCCACTTGGGATATCAAGGAATAAAATGATAGTAAAACCATGAATGCGTATTCCTGTTGTAGAAAAGAAAAGGCGTTCAGCAAAGAGTTACTCTTTTCGGCGATATCATTCTCAAGCTGTACAAACCGCAAATTTATAGTAATTTGTCTTGGCAACAAAAGGAATATTTCCAAAGATGTGTTAATGCAGTTGTTAATTTTTGACAACAAATTACGTAATTTAGAAGGCGTTAATCGGTTAGAAACTAAAATAAAGTTACAAAAGTAGGTTGGGTGACGTAATCTAATTGCTAGGGTTCAATGAAAAATGAATGAGAGTCAAGTTAATAATCTGAGTAGAATTCACTTGAAAATGAATGAGAGTTAAGTTGATAAGCTGAGTAGAATTCACTTAAAAATAAATGAAAATGGAGTTAGCAACAGTCGTCATGAGGGTAGAGATTTAATAGAGGGTGGGGTAGAAAATAATGCAATTAAGAAACAGACAAACAAAGAAGAAAGAGGTAAGACAAAATTACGTATTTGGTGTTGAGACAGATCAGGACCATTGTAGATTTAGTGACTGAACAAACTTCTTTGTATGCAGAGTTCAGGATTCAATATGTAAATTGCCATTGCTTCTGCAGTTTGAAGAAGTTTAATTCGTACTCTTTTGGCAAGATTCCCACGTATTGTGCAGATAACTGAGAAGTTGTTTTGTGGGTTTGCTTGGTGTCCGGATTCGATCAAGTGTTCTAGGATAGAGCTGTGGCGGGGGGGATCTTCTTTCTCCTTTATAAAACCATGAAGGTAAGTGTTCGCTGATTCGTTTGTTGTGTCTAAAATTAGAAGGAGAGAGATGACCAGTACTCCCTGGCTTTCCAGTTTTTCTCCAAATGATATCACTCTATGATCGGAAACCAATCAAATCTCTACTAACCAGCATTTGAAAACTAATCGAATTCATTGAATCCGAGTCATTCACGCATATACACCGCTTTTCAGTACAATGATCTGTATTCACTTAAATAATTGACAGTGAATCACTGCATCACATCCTCATTCTCATTGCTAATTAAATTATTTGCACACTTTTTATTAGGATTAGTAATATTAAGAGGGAACAGTATTCATGTGTTAATTAGTTGACTAATATAGTAATCGCTATTAAACAATTAAACTTTATAAATACACAACTAACTACTTGTGTGGTATTAGAAAGATCAACATAAGGTTAACCACCTTCACTCACCGTTTTCCATTTATCGAACTTCTATTCACTACTGGAATTAATGATTCCGTACAAGAAATCATACCAAAGTGTACTAATTAATGCATGACAGATAACACTCAGCTAATGAAACCTACACACAGAACTGCAATTCGCTTTTCACAGCACAGCATAACATGGCATATTTTAACATTATACAGAGTAAATGGTATTGGTGAATAGAAGTTAAATCCAAAATCTATAACAGTTGGTAAGATACAAGCAGAAGAAAATGAAAATATTGACACTCAGTGTCAGCTATTAGAAAAAAAAACATGTAATATTGGAAAATAGTTGAAGGCTGTAACGGTGATATTTATTTAAGTTCTTGCAACAACAAGAATATTTCAATATATGTTGATGAAATAATTAAGACACATGATAATTCCCATTGCAGAATTAAGAAAACAATATTCAGCGAAAAGACTCCTTTCAACGAATTTATTAATATTCAATAGTTGGCTTGTAAGGATTAGATTTGTTTCCACGAGTTGATCACAGATTGATATCAGTTAGAGAACAATTGGAAACCAGGCAGTATTGGACAGCTGTTTCATCCTAGTGTGAGAATCATCAGTAGTACGCACCAACTGGAGCTCAAATGCAGGGCCTTCTGGTTACAAGACAAGCTCGTATAAAACTCAACCACTGGGATTCGATTCAGTGACTGGCCCATGAATTCTAACTTATAAATCACGAAAAATACCCCTTTATTCGCAAGTACAAACACAGTTTTGCTGTTCAGCGAAGAAATTTCTTTTCAACGACTTCATTTTCAAGCTGTACAGTCGTATTCATATTACAGAAAAAGTTATTAAGTGGCACTAAATAATTGCTCAGTCAATATACACATATAAGCGATAAGAATAACCATAAATAAAATGTTGTAAGGGGTAGAGTTGAAGTGGATGAAATACAAAATTATTAAAGATTGTTTTATAAGTGAATTGATATCAAAAATTTTTTTTAAATGTGTGCTATCTGCTATCTATGCGAGTATATTGATTCAAATAGCATGAACATCGGCTTACCAACTGAATATCTTAAACAATTTTTATTGAGATGCACACTGAATGTGCAATTTAGATTTAATGAAGTCATCTACAACCAAAGGAATGGCGCCGCCATGGGGTCTACTTTAGGACCACTCTTAGCGGATGTCTTCATGGCAAGCTTAGAGAACGGCCCACTAAAGGAAACCATGGAGAGTGCGTTTATGTATAAAAGATAAATAGATGATACTTTCATTGTCTGTGAGGAAAACTTCTTCTACTACCGAACTGCTTGGAATATTTGATGGTTCTCACCCATATTTGCTATTCACGGTTGAAGAAGAGTCGAATTCCTCGTTCCACTTTCTTGACGTTAAGCTAGATAGAAGAGAGAATGGAAGGCTGTTAAGGTCGATTTACTGAAAGCCAACATTCATAGGGCAGTACACTAACTTCAACAGTTGGGTACTTTTAGGGAGAAAGAGAAATCTTATTCATTCCTTATGCTCCAGAATCCGTAAATTCTGCTCTACAGAGACAATTGGTAGTGAACTAGATAGCCTTCAATCAAATCTCCTTAACAATGAATATCCTATAAGGTTTATTGAACGTGACATAAAGAAGGAATCCCCCATAGAAATCACAGTGCCAAAGAAAAAACTGTTTGAGTCTTGCATTGACACCATTTCTCAATTGATCAAAAGCCGTTTATCTAAATGTATTAAACGTACTTTTCCTGCAGCTGACTTGCAAGTAGTTTCACCAGCCGAACTATGATTAGACATTGCGTCAAGCATAGATTACCGCTTATGTCCACATCTATGTGCATTTACTCTTTCACCTAAACCTGTGGAGCTGACTATATTGGACGTTGTAAGCGTACTCTCCGAAAACGTGAAGCTAAACACCATCTCGTTTGGTTTATGAAAGGTGAATGTCAAACTGCGAAGTCGTCTATTTGTGATCACCTGTTAGAGTCTGGTCATTCAGCCCCACGTGTTTCATCCTTCAAGGTTATCTACATGGCAAAATCGAATCGCTCCAAATGTTTACGTTTTCTTCACTTATGCATAGCCGAAGCTTTAGCTATACATGAATAGAAACATAAATTATGTGTTCAAAAACGTTTCGTCAAACCCCCTTCTTCACCTTGGTCATAGTAATGTTCTTACTAGCTTTTACTTTATTTTATTTTACCACTTAAATTCATTCCAATTCAATTCACATCTTCATTATTATCCTAATGGTGCTCCTAATTTTTAAAATTTTTAGACAACGCTTGACATTTTTTCGAAAATATTTTTGATATCAATTCACTTATAAAACAATCTTTAATAATTTTGTAATTCATCCACTTCAACTCTACTCCTTATAACATTTTAATTATCGTTATTCTTATCGCTTATATGTGTATATTGACTGAGCAATTATTTAGTGCCACTTAATAACTTTTTCTGTAATATGAATACGACTGTACAGCTTGAAAATGAAGTCGTTGAAAAAAATTTCTTCGCTGACAAACAAAACTGTGTTTTTACTTATGAATTCTAGCTTCCACCGATTCATGATTCAGCGCGTACCGATGATGATTCTCAAACTAGGATGAAACAGCTATCCAATACTGCCTGGTTTTCAATTCTTCTCTAACTGATATCAATCTGTGATCAACTCGTTAAAATGAATTTGCTGATAAATAGATTCGTTGAAAAGAGTCTCTTCGCTGAATATTGTGTTCCTAATTATATCATTTTCAGTTATGTTAGACATATTCTTTAGACTGTGTTCGAAAGAGAGAGATTTTGCATCATGGAAAGGATATCAGTTCCTTTCACGTTACTCATACGCTTTCACAGAAAGTTTCACCAATCACAGAACCCTTGATTAAGATCATTCAACCGATTAGCAACAGCCACCTAAAAGTCATTTGAAGATGTATAGAGCATTAACAACTACAGTCCAGCTATAAATGCACTGGTCCAGCAAAAATTATTTAAATTTTGTATGCTGCTGTTTACTTGGTATTTATATATAAAATAATCCACTCTACTGCATTTAGGAAGATTATCTGTGCTCTCAGGAAGCCTTGTTCAACGGATTTGTGAAATGCACAATAGTTCGCTGTGTCCTTACAGTCTTACGTCTGCTAGACTTAAGAACTGAAAATGGAAACCATTAACGGCTGAACGGTTTTTAAACATAGGTGTCTGCGTCGTATCTCATTTATTAGCAACTGGGATACGGTCAGTAATGGAGACGTTGTGTGTAGAATAAATGCTAAGAAATGATGAAAATTCAATAGGTGGGCAAGTGAAGTTGTAAACCAGCAGAATATCTTCCTGAAGACATTAGGAATCAAAGACAAGACTGGAGACTTTGTATGCAATCTCTTCCCAATCACATAGATGTATTCAAATCAGAGACAATAAAGAATCTCATGATAATACTCAGTTTTCGTCTCGGTTAATCAAAGCGTAATATTTTCAACAGCTGTAGTCTTCTACGAATTTCCACGCATAAAATCCAGTTTCTTTCGGTTAAGTCCACATTCTTCTGAAATATCTAATATTCTAAGGCTGTTTTATACATGACAGCAGAGCAGATATCAATTCCAAATAAATGTGGAGTATTGATTACTAGTAATAGTCAATACCAGAGTTGGATAGGGGAAGACAATAGGCAAAGTGAAAATTCTGAACATATGATCTATGCATGTCGACATTCATCGACAAGTTGCACCCACAATTTTGATGTGAACTCATGTTTCTATCGTGATTTGAATTAACAAATATCAGACTACTGAAGCTATTGAGAAAACAAGTGATTTTCAGTCTAGAAGTTCCAAGATGCATAAGATGCGTCTAGACACTTACCTAGATGAATGATGACGTAATAACCTGACGACTATACAGGATTCGTCAACAACTACTCAAGAAATCTCAAGGATTACTGGAATTTGCCAGATGTGTCAATTGGATTCAAGGACATTTTTCATTTTTAACTACGAAAGAGCCAGATTTCAGTTGGTATTCATGGGAAACGGCATTCCACAATTACAGGAATTGATGAACAGCTTTGCGATGACTATAAATGGAAGTACTACAATCCTAAAAATATGTCAGTTGAAGTGGTTGCCTGATATTGTTAAGCATGTGGCCCAGGAAACACTGCTGAACGAAGTGTCAGCCATTGCAGCACAGAGAATATCACAAGAATTGAACCGAAACTGATACAAACCATAAACTTAAAAATCATATCGAGCATAAAAATAAAAGCGGCTGGAAAAAAGATATATTTCATCAGAAAGGATGTAAACCGTAGCCGTAAGCAAGACGAAAAAATACAAAACAACATCACGGATAACAACATAAGAAAACATTCAGAAACAAAGAAACGCGATATCGAAGATACATTTAAAATTATATAATACTGTAGCATTGACTATTCAAAAAACACAGCATAAACATAAGTAGAGAAAATGAAGTCATATATCACACAATCAACTTTTATTTGATGACAACTGACACAGTAGGAGTAGGGAAATGATAGAGCGAGAAAATGGAAAAGTCATCTACAAAGAAAGGATGAAGATGACGTTGAGGAGTAGTAATAAACTATGATGGAGATAAGAATGGTGAATTAGTGGTGCAGATATCCATGGCGGCAGACAGAGCGGTGGAACAGGGAGACAGACAGACAGAGGATTGACAGATTGATTGATTGACAGATCTATTTGTCTCTGCAATTCCCATCAACACAACTCTGGCTGCAACACTCAGCGTCACTCTGACACACTGATTTCGATGGAAGACACTCACTCGGGCCCCTGACACACGCACCTTCTCTCTCATTCAACATTTTGCATTCGTGTGGAGGACAGCAGTTTCGCGATCCACTCATATCACAGAATTTACCCACATCCAGACAGTCGCCATCCACCTTGGTCGCCTTCACACTACCTGAAATGCAATTTCACACAGCCAAAATTATTTCGTTATCTCACATACACTCACTCACTCACACACACACACACACAATAATCATTGTCATCTCAATCAACATCAACCAACCTTATCAATGCTATCGACACATCCATTTTTGCAGTATACACTATTCACATATCATGCACAGTGACACACCTATCACAGATTTGTTCAGTTCGCCTGATGTAGGATAGTAATCACTCCACTGCACCATCACTCATTAACACCATACGAAAATGCATAACTTCACAAAATATGGCTACTTCTGCGCACTAAGTAACACAGATCAGGATAAATTGCAGACATGAACTGACAAGTGACATTTCGGCGATTGCCACTCACTCACTCACTCACCGTGTATGCTGCAGACGACGATGACAAGGACAGTGACCAAGCAGAAGACCAGATACTGTTGCATCTCTCCTCCAACCGAAACAGCTATTCACCGTGTATTCTGTTCGAGCAAGTCACTCAATCACTCACTCACTCACCCACTTATTCACCCATCACTCATCTACCCAACCATTCACACATCACTCACCAGATTGTGCATTGACACTAACACGCCAATCTCGTCGATACTCATGTGACGATCATTGACACTGTCTTGTCGATGTCATTGTTTGTCAGCCACTCGCTCATTTCTCTCTCAACACACCACATCACATAACACACACCACACACTCCACACACACCACAGCACAGCACACCACATCAGGCCAACTGCCACCCACCCACCACACCATCAATCATATTTCGTCTCGTGTGACTTCGTGTCTGAGTTTCGTGCGCGGATTCACTGTCATCGTCTTAACTGCGTTTTTTGCATTATGCAGGAGGAATCATGTGCATGTATGACACGTTCACGTTATTCACTAACATTAACTTTGCTTATGAATAATTATAGTTTTAGTGACTTTATATCAAGTAATATTGTTGATTCAATCCGTTATTCTTGGCATTTATTTCACTACTGGCAGTGATTTTCTCTTCACATTATATAGCATGTTGCTGAATATTTAGGAGAGTATTTGCATTGATAACGACGTCAATATGATATCGAATGTAAGCTTAAAATATACGGGGAATACTAAAAGTATTATTTTGATGAAAGAAAGGGTAGTAAGTGTCATGGCATTTAAATATTTCGTGCGAAAAGAGCTTCCGGTTGGAAATGAAAATTAAATGAAATGTTTAGAACCATCATATAAGGATCACTGCGTATTTCCCTGAAAATAACATATATTTCGAGGTTACTTTCAAATGTGCGAGTAGATCAATATGTTTAGCTTTCCATATATTTGCTTTGCAAATATTCGTGTGATGAAATGGTGGGAAGTTAGTGTTGTGATTCATTGTTGAACTGGATACATGCCGAATTCAAGAATTCTGTCTAGCTGAGTAGGAAAATTGGTAATATATTCATCAAACAATCACGCTAGGAAACTGCAGTCAACGAGACTGAAATTCCCAGGTGGCACCAGGTGGCAGCAAAATGAGGGAATTCGGCAGCAAATCAGAACAGTTCAAACAGACTACAAGCAGCTACGATATTAATTTCCGAGATGAAAATATAGTTGTAAACGCCTTTTACTTCATGTTTCACGGCATCATACTTGTTCCTTGTGTAAGACGTTTCTAACCTATTGTGTGCCAAATAAGATGTGACGAAGTCTTCTTGATTAGTTGTACAACAATGAAGTCTTTAAAATGCCTTCTTATTCAACGTGATTAGACGGAAGCAGATAGTTGTGTATAGACAGAATGCCTGCAGTTGAATAAGATAATATTCGATAACTTCTTCTTCGAGTTCAGGTATGCTTCTGAAGCTCTTCACAGTGCAATAACACCCTTCTCAGGTCACTGAGGAAAGATAGAGATGGGGAAGTAATAAAGAACAATGGCCCGAATACATGAATCAATGAATTGAAAATGTAGACACTGAGTGATACCAGATTGTGTCAACTTCCCGAAGTAGGATTTTAGATGAGGTGAATTTTCAGAAATTAACACGGTGTGACAAGATCGGGAAGGATCAGTGGAAAGAAACAATCCAGTCTATCTCTCTAGCCTTTGACGCAGATTCAACTTCAATACCTTCTGTAATGCGAGTATCACGGGAAAGAACTAGTTCATCTATATCGAGCTTGTGTCTGAAAGTGAAATTCGAAAAATAGACTAAGACCATTTGACAAGGATCACTGACTAATTTCTGATGGTCAGCTGTTGATTTTGGAGCCATCTGACTGAGATGTGATCGGCATTGAAACAATCGGCTTACTGGCGATAGTATGAAAATGTTATGTACCACTTGATTCTTCCGACGAGACGAGGCATGTTGAAGTGAGAAGAAAAGAGGAGGTGAAATCTTAAGAAGCCTGTCTATTTCGGACAGTAAATATCCAAACGAAATTTGAGATTTATGTCATCGTGCATTTCTTGAGTCAATACGTCCCACTCTGTATCTTATAACATGCTCCTGAGTTTCTGTGTATTGTCCTGAGAATAACACCTATTTCGAGTTTCCTTCACGATGTGAGAGTGGGTTCTTTTGCGTAGATTTCCACTTATCTGTTTTGCGACTATTCGTATGATGAGACGGTGAGAATTTAGAAGTGGGTTTCTTGGCTGATCTGGTTATATCCCGAAGTCATTTGTGAACAGCAAATCAAGAATGTTGTCAAGCTGAGTTGAAAGGTTGTTGTTATTGCCATCAATCAATGATGTAAGGAAACTGCAGTCAGTGAGACTGGAACCTCCAATAGCCACTGATAATGATTTTCCAAGGAAGATGGCAGCAAAATGAGTGAGTTTACCAGTAAATCAGAATGTTTCGAACAGACTACAAGCGGCTACGATATAAATGTTCACAGTGCAAAATGTGGTTGTTCGCACAAAGGTGTTTCGACCGACATTTCACAGCAATGATTGATTGACTTTTTCACCTGAGAATATAAAACTCACATTATTGAAATTAGACCACTGAGAACTGATGAAAGTGGCGATGCCATGGCTTGTTTTCTTTCTTAGAGCTGTACAAATATCGCGTCAGTAATCTGAAGCCATTGAGCCAGACTGAATTATAACTGTAATTATTCGCGAACCCGGAAGTTACACTCCATGCTCCACAATCCTTCTGCAACAGTGAAGCGAGGATTTCCGACGAGACCCATGATTCTGTCCTCAGAGCTTCTAGAAGCATGAGTCAGTGTTTGTCTTACTGTTATCCTGACTGACTCTCGGTATGACAAACATTATGGTGGGACAGAGTCCAAATTCTTGTCAGCATTATAGGCATTTGGAGAGACAGAGTGACTACTGAGTCCTGCCTTGTTCATTGAATCTACACCGAACATATGCAATGAGAGGGAATACCAAAGATATGGAAGATATTATTCCCAGTCAAATCAGAGGGTGATAAGTAATCTTAGAATATACTAAATTCACATAATAGCAAGTTATTTATTTTACTATAAGAGAATATACTGCCCAACTTATTGACCAACAACACTCGTCTTATGTGTGTTCCTGTTCAATTCAGTGTAATAAGAGTGCAATAAGCATCCAGCTTTCAGAATGAGGAGACGTCGATGTGAGCACACTGATTCGATATGTCAGACACTCTCACAGTATTCTTTAGTGGATCAAGCTACGTTCAATAATATGTGGTCATCGTAATTCTGACTGAAATATTTTCGAAACAGTGGCCTACTTCACTCTTTCAACTGACGTCTCATCCTCTGTCCACATTCTCTCTCTCTCTCTACTTTCTGAATGCTTCCACTCAGTTTCGTAATCTCTCTTCGGCAATGTTATACTTCACCCAAACCTGTGAATATAGCTCAAGATGGTGAATGACAATAAACTGCAAACAGCATGTGATTATGAATCCTTATATGTGTAGCAGCATAACTGATTGGGAATTTCCATCACCACAACATTTCAAAGCTCCACCATATTTTCAAAGTTGATGTTTGAAATTCGGTGGTTTCGCTACTGTGTCTGGTAGCTTATAATGGTATGATGGTATTCTCCTAGGAATGGTGAATTGGTGTGTTTGATTTAAATACCCTATAAGCCCCTATGAAGATGTTCTCTGCTACGAATCAAATGAGACTATACTGACTAATTGACAATTGATGTCTGAAATGAATACTCGGTTTGTCTGAGTGCTCCTGAAATCGAGAATATTTTATCGGATTACGAGAAGTGAATTCGCGTTCTGTAGTCATCAACTACACTACCGGCCAACATGCAATCCGACTTTGAAATGATTGCAAACATTAACAAATGGAAAGTTTACCTGCCGTCATCATACCTATGGTGCACTCAGTTTCACAACAGACACAACATTATTTCTACACCACTCTTTTCTCAAATTTTGATTAATACAAACCGTCACTTTTCCAAGTCGATTAGGCTCTTGATTCAAATCAATTTCTCAACATGAAAAAAAAAATTAAGGATTATTCTTATCTACGATTCAAGCCAATGAACATGCGAAAGCCTTTGTAGTGTCACAGGATATTGTCACTATTTTTCTGTCTTCTTGATTTCCGAGTTCAAGACAGAGAATCCAATATATTTTGGTATCACTCACTGTTCCAGCGAGACGATGTCCGCGAATGCATATCAAGTCACTCAGTCATTTCAAGTTAGACTGGTCACTAATAATTCAAGGTGTCGTTCACATTGTCGACTCGCCTCACGCTGAGATCATTGGTCAAATGATTCTGATAACTAAAGGGAAATTCGTATCCGCATTCCAAAAAAAGTTAAATAGGGGATGAGCAAATCTGTCTAGGAGGAACACCACTGGGATACACGCCATCTGGTTCTATTGATTGCCTCACAATGACTTCTGTCAAGTGAATCAGACTTCACTCTCAAGTAAATATGACCACTAACAATTTGTCACACCTAACAGCTGTAATAGACTGAATGATTGTCCTATGTTATTTTGGTTTATTCTAAAATCTGGAGTCCCTATCGTGGTCAATGCTCATCGAATCGCAAATAGTCGCTCTTTGTTTTCCTGTGAAACTTAAGGTGGAAGTGTTGAAGAATAATATTTGGAATAGAAGAATTACTATTGTGTAAACATAGAGAATGGGTGATATCAAATTTTCTTGACTTAGTCACCTTAAGGTTAGATGAATTATTGTCATGAAAATGACACTGTGGGTGAAGACCAGGAGATATCAGAGAAAAAAGACATGAACCAATGTAATAAACTTTTGACGTCTTCTAGATTACAAACATAATGGCGACGGAATAGTTCATGTTACTGGCTCTTGTGTCTAAGTATGGATTCTATAAGAACGTGACATTATTTGACAAGGACGAATGAAGATGTTTTGATAATAAGCTAATTATTTGCGAACGTTCCACCATAATATAACGTAATAAGTATTCAGTTAATTGATGAAGAGTGACAATGTCAGTGCAAAACGTGAGCGTGTCATACATGCACAAGATTCCTCCTGCATAATGCAACAAGCGCAGTTAAGACGATGAGAATGAATCCGCGCACGAAACTCAGACACGAAGTCACACGAGACGAAATATGATTGATGGTGTGGTGGGTGGGTGGCAGTTGGCCTGATGTGGTGTGCTGTGCTGTGGTGTGTGTGGAGTGTGGAGTGTGTGGTGTGTGTTATGTGATGTGGTTTGTTGAGTGAGAAATGAGCGAGTGGCTGACAAACAATGACATCGACAAGACAGTTTCAATGATCGTCACATGAGTATGGACGAGATTGGCGTGTTAGCGTCAATGCACACACAATCTGGTGAGTGATGTGTGAATGGTTTGGTAGATGAGTGATGGGTATATAAGTGGGTGAGTGTTTGAGTGACTTGAGCAACCAGAATACACGGTGAATAGCTGTTTCGGTTGGAGGAGAGATGCAACAGTATCTGGTCTTCTGCTTGGTCACTGTCCTTGTCATCGTTGTCTGCAGCATACACGGTGAGTGAGTGAGTGAGTGAGCGATTGAGAATCGCCGAAATGTCACTTGTCAGATCACATCTGCAATTTCTCCTGATCTGTGTTACTTAGTGCGCAGAAGTAGGCATATTTTGTGAAGTTATGCATTTTCGTATGGTGTTAATGAATGATGGTGCAGTGGAGTGATTACTATCCTACATGAGGCGAACTGAACCAATGTGTGATAGGTGTGTGTGTCACTGTGCATGATATGTGAATATGTGTATACTGCAAAAATGGATGTACCGATAGCATTGATAAGGTTGGTTGATGTTGATTGAGATGACAATGATTATTGTGTGTGTGTGTGTGTGGGTGAGTGAGTGTATGTGAGATAAGGAATTAATTTTGGCTGTGTGAAATTGCATTTCAGGTAGTGTGAAGGCGACCAACGTGGATGGCGACTGTCTGGAAGTGGGTAAATTCTGTGATATGAGTGGATCGCGAAACTGCTGTCCTCCACACGAATGCAAAATGGTGAATGAGAGAGAAGGTGCGTGTGTCAGGGGCAAGAGTGAGGAGTGTCTTCCATCGAAATCAGTGTGTCAGAGTGACGCTGAGTGTTGCAGCCAGAGTTGTGTTGATGGGAATTGCAGAGACAAATAGATCTGTCAATCAATCGATCTGTCAATCCTCTGTCTGTCTCCCTGTTCCACCGCTCTGTCTGCCGCCATGGATATCTGCACCACTAATTCACCATTTTTATCTCCACCATAGTTTATTACTACTCCTCAACGTCATCTTCATCCTTTCTTTGTAGATGACTTTTCCATTTTCTCGCTGTATGGTTTCCCTACTCCTACTGTGTCAGTTTTCATCAAATAAAAGTTGATTGTGTGATATATGACTTCATTTTCTCTACTTATGCTTATGCTGTGTTTTTTGATTAGTCGATTTTACAGCTAATTTAATTAATTTTAAATGTATCTTCGATATCGCGTTTTCTTGTTTCTGAATGTATTTTTATGTTGTTATCCGTGATGTTTTTTGTATTTTCTCGTCTTGCTTACGGCTACGGTTTACATCCTTTCTGATGAAATATATCTTTTTTCCAGCCGCTTTTAATTTTGGGCTCGATATGATTTTTATGTTTATGGTTTGTATCAGTTTCGGTTCAATTCTTGTGATATTCTCTGTGCTGCAATAGCTGACACTTCGTTCAGCAGTGTTTCCTGGGCCACATGCATAACAATATCAGGCAACCACTTCAACTGACATATTTTTAGGATTGTAGTACTTCCATTTATAGTCATTGCAAAACTGTTCATCAATTCCTTTAATTGTGGAATGCCGTTTTCCATGAATACCAACTGAAATCTGGCTCTTTCGTAGTTGAAAATGAAAAATGTCCTTGAATCCAATTGACACATCTGGCAAATTCCAGTAATCCTTGAGATTTCTTGAGTAGTTGTTGACGAATCCTGTATAGTGGTCAGGTTATTACGTCATCATTCATCTAGGTAAGTGTCTAGACGCATCTTATGCATCTTGGACCTTCTAGACTGAAAACCACTTGTTTTCTGAATAGCTTCAGTAGTCTGATATTTGTTAATTCAAATCACCATAGAAACATGAGTTCACATCAAAATTGTGGGTGTACCTTGTCGATGAATGTCGACATGCATAGATCAAATGTTCAGAATTTTCACTTTGCTTATTGTCTTCCCCTATCCAACTCTGGGATTGACTATTACTAGTAATCAATACTCCACATTTATTTGGAATTGATATCTGCTCTGCTGTCATGTATAAAACAGCCTTAGAATATTAGATATTTCAGAAGAACGTGGACTTAACCGAAAGGAACTGGATTTTATGCGTGGAAATTCGTAGAAGACTACAGCTGTTGAAAATATTACGCTTTGATTAACCGAGACGAAAACTGAGTATTATTATCATGAGATTCTTTTTTGTCTCTGATTTGAATACATCTATGTGATTGCGAAGAGATTGCATACAAAGTCTCCAGTCTTGTCTTTGATTCTTAATGTCTTTAGGAAGATATTCTGCTGGTCTACAACTTCACATGCCCACCTATTGAATTTCCATCATCAATCCTTAGCATTTATTCTACACAAAACGTCTCCATTACTGACCGTACCCCAGTTGCTAATAAATAAGATACGACGCAGACACCTATGTTTAAAAACCGTTCACCCGTTAATGGCTTCCATTTTCAGCTCTTAAGTCTAGCAGGCGTAAGACTGTAAAGACACAGCGAACTATTGTGCACTTCACAAAACCGTTGAACAAGGCTTCCTGAGATCACAGATAATCTTCCTAAATGCAGTAGAGTGGATTATTTTATATATAAATACCAAGTAACCAGCAGCATACAAAATTTAAATAACTTTTGCTTAACCAGTGCATTTATAGCTGGACTGTAGTTGTTAATGCCCTATACATCTTCAAATGACTTTTAGGTGGCTGTTGGGAATCGGTTGAATGATCTTAATCAAGGGTTCCGTGATTGGTGAAACTTTCTGTGAAAGCCTATGAGTAACGTGAAAGGAACTGATATCCTTTCCATGATGCAAAATCTCTCTCTTTCGAACACAGTCTAATGAATGTGTCTAACATAACTGACAATGTTTTAATTAGGAACACAATATTCAGCGAAGAGTCTCCTTTCAACGAATCTATTTATTGGTAAATTCATTTTAACGCGTTGATCACAGATTGATATCAGTTAGACAACAATTGAAAACCAGGCAGTATTGGACAGCTGTTTCATCCTAGTTTGAGAATCATCAGCGGTACGCTCTGAATCATGAATCGGTAGAAGCTAGAATTCATCAGTAAAAACACAGTTTTCTTAGTTCAGCGAAGAAATTTCTTTCCAACGACTTCATTTTCAAGCTGTACAGTCGCATTCATATTACAGAAAAAGTTATTAAGTGGCACTAAATAATTGCTCAGTCAATATACGCATATAAGTGATAAGAATAACGATAATTAAAATGTTGTAAGAGGTAGAGTTGAAGTGGATGAATTACAAAATTATTAAAGATTGTTTTATAAGTGAATTGATATCAAAATTATTTTTTTTAAATGTTTGCTATCTGCTATCTATGCGAGTATATTGATTATAGTAGTATGAACACCGGCTTACCAAATAAATATCTTAAACAACTTTTAATGAGATGCACACTGAATGTGCAATTTAGATTTAATGAAGTCATCCACAATCAAAGGGATGGAGTCACCATGAGGTCTCCTTTAGGACCGCTCTTAGCGGATGTCTTCATGGCAAGCTTAGAGAACGGCCCACTAAAGGAAACCATCGAGAGTGCGTTTATGTATAAAAGATATATAGATGATACTTTCATTGTCTGTAAGGAAAACTCTTCAACTGCCGAACTTCTTGGAATATTTAATGGTTCTCACCTATCTTTGCTTTTCACGGTTGAAGAAGAGTCGAAATCCTCGTTTCACTTCCTTGACGTTAAGCTAGATAGAAGAGAGAATGGAAGGCTGTTAAGGTCGATTTACCGAAAGCCAACATTCATAGGGCAGTACAATAACTCCAACAGTTGGGTACTTTTAGGGAGAAAGAGAAATCTTATTCATCCCTTATGCTCCAGAATCCGTAAAATCTGCTCTACAGAGACAATTGGTAGTGAACTAGATAGCCTTCAATCAAATCTCCTTAACAATGGATATCCTATAAGGTTTATTGAACGTGACATAAAGAAAGAATCCCCCATAGAAATCACAGTGCTAAAGAAAAAACTGTTTGACTCTTGCATTGACACCATTTGTGAATTGATTAAAAATCGTTTATCTAAATGTAATAAACGCACTTTTCCTGCAGCTGACCTGCAAGTAGTTTCACCAGCCGAAATATGATTAGACAATGCGTCAAGCATAGATTACCGCTTATGTCCACATCTATTTGCATTTACTCTTTTACCTAAACCTGTGGAGCTGATTATATTGGACGTTGTAAGTGTACTCTCCGAAAACCTGTAGCTGAACACCATCTGGATTGCTTAATGAATGGCGAATGTCAAACTGCGAAGTCGTCTATTTGTGATCACCTGTTAGAGTCAGGTCATTCAGCCCCACGTGCTTCATCCCTCAAGGTTATCTATATGGCGAAATCGAATCGATCCCAAAGTTTACGTTTTCTTCACTTATGCATATCCGAAGCTTTAGCTATACATGAACAGAAACCTAAATTATGTGTTTAAAAACGTTTAGTCAAACCCGTTTCTTTACCTTGGTCATAGTAATATTCTTTCTAATTTTGATTTTATTTTACCACTTGAATTCATTCCACTTCAACTGACGTCTTCATTCTTATCGTAACCGTACTCCTAATTTTTAAAATTTTTAGACAACGCTTGACATTAAAAAAATATTTTTGATATCAATTCACTTATAAAACAATCTGTAATAATTTTGTAATTCATCCACTTCGACTCTACCTCTTGCAACATTTTAATTATCGTTATTCTTATCACTTATATGCGTATATTGACTGAGCAATTATTTAGTGCCACTTAATAACTTTCTCTGTAATATAAATACGACTGTACAGCTTGAAAATGAAGTCGTTGAAAAGAAATTTCTTCGCCGAACTAAGAAAACTGTGTTTTTACTTATGAATAAAGGGCTTTTTTCTTGTTTAAGAAGTTAGAATTCATTGGCTAGTCATTGACTTGGGTGGCAATGGCTGAATGGTATGCGAGCTTGTATTGTACCCAGAAGGCTCTAAACAATTCTCGTTCTAGGTGTGATTTCTCCACAGTTTCTCTTGTAGAGCGAAATTACCCGGATCATAATGTGTTATTTGCTTGATAGAACAGAGATTCTTACCGACATTTACTACTGACTGACTGACTGGCTCTTTGATATCAGTATTTGTTTACCAATCTGATAATTCAGAATTGCATCCTGGCCAGATCGAGCCTGTCTGAACACATAGGGCCCTGAGCATATCAATTCACCCCGTAATCCTAACCTGCTGCTTGATCACACTGATAATATGTTGAATCGAATTCGCTCACCTTGTAACTGGAAGTTCCTAGATTCGAATCACGGTGAGTAGAGCCGAACACCTGACCAGCATACATTGGTTTCTCCATAGCTCCTGTAAATGATGCCACCTTTTGATCAACGTTGTAAATAATCAAGTCGTTGGAAGCCAACACTTGGTGAGCAGTATTCCGTACAGTTACTCGCCGATAATGACACTGGCTGGTGATTATACCATACATCGCGATTTGAAAGTAGTTCTATTAAGGCTTCTTTGCTGAACAACATCTAATATACTGATGTTACGGTAGGCATGGTGTGAAATCAGAAGTAATTTCAAGAAAGGCATGGAGTATGGATTATTGTCAACAATCAATAACTCAGCTGGATATGAAAAGACAATTGGAGAAGTGGAGATAGCTGGTGGGCTGTTCGATTTCGATGCCAACTCATGTTCCCATCATGATTTGAATTTACAACACAAAGGTTACTGAAGCACTCTAGACATCAACTAACCATCGTTGAAAGAGACTTAAACTAATAGGATATCTTTACACACCTCAAAGCTGAGCGGTGACATATCATTCTGACGACTATTCAGGCAGCCTCAGACCTCAAGTGTTACTGCGATTTGCTGTATCCGTCACTTCTATCCAACTAGACTTATCCGTTTCAAATATAACAAGAGCTGGCTAGAGTTGGAACTCACGAAAACAGGCTTTTCACAATGAAGAGAATTTATTATGATTTCCACCTCGACTTTGACTGTAAGCTCTACAATCCAGGAGAATATTTGTGTGTGTTGACGCGGTCGTCTATCAATAGTTAGTCTGTGACCCAGCGAAATATGTTGACTGGAATGAAAGCTGTTGCAAATCACACCAAGTAGTAAACATTGAACACAGTACATTCTAGAATAAACCCTAAAATCCACACAGTTGTTTGCATTGACAGTGCTTCCGCTCTAGAGATGAGCAACAAATTCGAGTGAAACAGGATATGCATGCAATAAGAGAAAGCGTCGGACATTCTGACTATATGAACATACATATGAGACACGCATCAATCTAAAGAGCGCGTTATGGCGTGGCACATCACAGCCGTATAATTGAAAGCTGCTGTCAATTTAAATTTATTGATAGCATTATAGATTTCAATGTCTCAGACAAAATCTTGTTCTCATTAGATGTAACGTTGCTCTTTACCAATGTTCCTCTCATGGAAACTGTTTGTTACTTATGTGATTATATTGATACACATAGTTTAGAAATAGGACTGCCGACCATCTACCTCAAAGAGCTTTTATTGAGATGCACGTTGAATGTTCAGTTCACCTTCAGTAATGAGATCTTTAGACAGAGAGACGGTATTGCCATGGGATAACCACTGGATCCCTTGTTGGCTGATTGTTTAATGACTAAGTTTGAAAATTCTCAACTTAGTCAAACCATCGGTCATTTTGACATTTATAAACGATACTTAGACGACACTTCCGTTATCTGCGATAAAAATGTAATTCTTGATGATGTCCTGTTTACTTTCAACAACTGCCATCCTTCTCTACAATTCACCGTAGAAAAGGAATCCGAACTAAGTTTCCCCTTTGTTGATGTGTGCCTTAGCAGACGTGATGACGGATCTCTCAAAAGATCTATCCACCGGAAACGTACATGGAACGGACAACTAACTAACTTGTACAGTTGGGTGCCTATCTCCAGGAAAAGGAACTTAATTCATTCGCTTTGCTATAGGATAAGGAAAATTTGTAGTTCTGATTCCGTTGACTCGGAACTTGATTTCTTAAAAGCCACGCTGGCAGAAAACGGTTACCCTAACCGATTTATTGACAGCAACATGAAAGAAAAGCAGTCTAAACTGGTTACCGACTCGGTTCCAAAGAAAACCTTATTCATGAACTTGGAATTCAAAGGTGATCAAGATTCAGATATGCTCAAAAGTTGTCTCTCCAAATCAGTCAGTAAGACGTTCTATGCAGCAAAATTGCATATGACATTCACTAACCGCAAGTTGTTCTCTACCTCTATCAAAGATAAGCTACCCCGTTTGGCCGCCTCCATGTGCATCTATCAGTTCACTTGCTCTTGTGGAGCTAGGTACATTAGCCGTAGTCAGAGGACGCTTTCCAAACGGATACGAGAACATATTCCAGCTTGGTTTTATAAGGGAGAAAGGAAGTGTGTGAGAAGCTCTATTTTGGAACACCTGATCGACTTCTGTCACTCTGTTAACCCTGACCATGATTTTAAGATCATATATAGAATCCATGCTAACTTCCCGCGTTTTGTTCGTTACAGACTTCTAAAGACAGCTGAGGCCTTGGCAATTCATGACTTTAAGCCAGACCTTCGTGTACAAAAAAGGTATGTACAACCCCTACTTCTGCCTTGGCCATAGAGGGATGGACATTTATTTATTTTGTTTATTTAGTTATTCTATGTACTCCTCCCTTATTACTATTATTATTATCAATATTATTATCATTATTATTATTACTATTCTCACTCTGAATCTTTTTCACTTGACCCACTTGACATTTTAAACCTAAAATTATTAATTTTTATATTTTTTACAATATTGAATTCTGTCTTATCAAATTTCATACCATGTTATGTAACATTTTATATTCGTCTACTAATCTTATAATTATGTACCCTTTTCCAAAATCTATACACCTTATGTATTATTCTATATACGACATTAATTATTGTGCCACTTGACATTAAACTATGATTATAATCACAAATATTTTAATTGCATTTCATACTATTATTATTTCATGTATTCACACCTTTGACCTAATTCCCTCACCGGATATAATTTCTTAAAAACCATATATATACGATTGTACAGCTTGATAATAAATTCGTTGAAAAGAGTCTCTTCGCTGAATATTGTGTTCTTCAATACTTATTTTTTCAAAATCTTACTTGTTCCAGGCTGCCTCGCATTGACATGTTCTTCTAGTGTCTTCGGAATGACGCAGCATAATATTTTGCGTTTGAATGTCTGCTGGTAATCAGCAGATATCGATTTACCCCTCGACGGCAATGTAACTTTGCCTGAACAGAAAATTTCTGACATAAGGAAGGCAAAATTCTGTCATATGCGTAACCAGTATGAGGAAAGCATAAAACCTAATATAACTTAGTTATTGAAAGTTTTGACAAGAAGCATTTATGGGTCAAACGTGTGAACTAAAACTGTAAATTATGAAACTCAGAAAACTGCGTAAAATTTTAGTGGTTTGCGACTGTTGATAATCAGTAGAGTTATGAGGGAAAAATAAATCCGTTACTATACAATAGCAAAATATACAGATAATGTTGAAAATTTGGTTTGCATTGATTTTATCGGTGACAGGAAGTGTTGTCAGTTGATATAGCTTAGAAAAACACTGGAAAGCAAACAGAGAGTAGTGGAAAGCTGTTTCATATTAGTTTCAGAATCTCCAAATTTACACGTGCAGTACTTCGAATCAAAGACCTTACGGATAGAAAGGAAGTTCGTGGAACACCCAAAAGTGAGACCGCACAATGGAAAAAACATCCATTCCAGGTAAGGACAAAACAGCGTATAGCGCAACTCGCACAAGCTAACGTCATTGGCGCTGAGTATATCTCTAAAAACACGACCAGTTTTAGCCTCTAAAGTATCGACTACACAATAAAACCCAGGTCACTACATACATGATCAGGACCAATGTTTCTCTCACAGATGTCAGCACATGATGAAGTCCTACACAGACAGACTTTTTCATATATATGACATTATCTCTGACATTGTTCATTGAGAAGACTGACACTTCAGTGCATAGTGGCCAATAATTTCCTTTGATTCATTTAGTGATACTGCCGTCTGGCTTACTGTCTATGACAATCTATCTTTACTCTTGACCGTTATTTGCTCACACCTAGTGCGGCATGGATAGTCTTGCCTTAGTACTTCACAACGTTAATGTCCATTGAGTTATCTTAAAAGATAGCACTTGTCTGAAGGAAACACAAACGTAAAGGTCATCAGAGTACGCATTACAAGTAACTCATTATAGTTGCTCAAACAAATATTCATGTTACCACTGGAAGCATTTTCATCAGAACATTCTGACTACATTCGAATCTCATTTACTACTGCCTCGAGCTATTTCCAGAGAGTGTGGTGCATATACACGTTCACGACAAGAAGTTAGTAAATTTCGCAAAATGATTCACAAAGCAATGGGAAAGTGGACTGTGAAAAAGAGGTCAGTTGAACGACTGACATATGTCACTGCTTGTCAGGTATTCCAGCAAAAGGGCACGATGAGGTAGTGATTACCAGTGATCACGGAATTGTCTTCATAACATCATCCCATAGAGAGGAGTATGTGAAAGTCTGCTGCATCACATCAACATGTTAACGTTGAATTTTCTTCCTTCTGAATGCAAGATGGTTACTCTTGTTAATGTAAACAGCACTTATTGTCCTCTGATTCGAAGACTAGTCAACGAATTGAAAGTCAAAGTGTAACTACAACTACATCAACATCAGCCAGTCGAATTTATGCCACATCAATTCAAATTAGTGTGATATACATATTGATGAAGTCGCCCATAATTCCTTCATTGATGAGCACTTTGACGATCACAAAATAAACCGGATCCTCCGAAACAACAGAGAAACAGTCATCGCCATTGTAAATGCGTCCAGGGTGAAGCCGAAACATTCGCTCACAGAATGACATCACCAATAGCTGACAAATAATTCAAATTCAATATTCCACCCAGCACACGCTCTATTCGACACAAAATACAACGGTCGAAACGAAAATCTACTCATACTGCGTATTCCCACATTCGAAAATCTGTTATGAATAACATGAAGACAAGAAACTACATGATACTCAAAATTATTTATTAAATGAACACAGCTGAAAGGCTAAGGGATAAAAGGGAAATAAAGAGAAAATCGAAGAGCGATTATCGGTAACAATGTAGTAGTCGATCGTGGGAGACGATAAGAATGGTGAGTATGTCACCCAGATAGCCGTCCGTGGATGTAGACAGAGCGGTGGAACAGGGAGACAGACAGACAGAGGAGTGACAGATTGATTGATTGACAGATCTATTTGTCTCTGCAATTCCCATCAACACAACTCTGGCTGCAACACTCAGCGTCACTCTGACACACTGATTTCGATGGAAGACACTCACTCGGGCCCCTGACACACGCACCTTCTCTCTCATTCACCATTTTGCATTCGTGTGGAGGACAGCAGTTTCGCGATCCACTCATATCACAGAATTTACCCACATCCAGACAGTCGCCATCCACGTTGGTCGCCTTCACACTACCTGAAATGCAATTTCACACAGCCGAAATTAATTCCTTATCTCACATACACTCACTCATTCACACACACACACAATAATCATTGTCATCTCAATCACCAGAACAACAATCATCAATCAGCATCAACCAACCTCATCAATGCTATCGACACATCCATTTTTGCAGTATACACATATTCACATATCATGCACAGTGACACACACACCTATCACACATTTGTTCAGTTCGCCTGATGTAGGATAGTATTCACTGCACTCCACTGCACCATCATTCATTTACACCATACAGAAATGATTTGCCTCACAAAATATGGCTACTTCTGCGAATGAAGTAACACAGATCAGGAGAAATTGCAGACATGAACTGACAAGTGACATTTCGGCGATTGTCACTCATTCACACATTCACTCACCGTGTATGCTGCAGACGACGATGACAAGGACAGTGACCAAGCAGAAGACCAGATACTGTTGCATCTCTCCTCCAACCGAAACAGCTATTCACCGTGTATTCTCGTTGAGCAAGTCACTCAATCACTCACTCACTCACCCACTTATATACCCATCACTCATCTACCCAACCATTCACACATCACTCACCAGATTGTGCATTGACACTAACACGCCAATCTCGTCAATACTCATGTGACGATCTTTGACACTGTCTTGTCGATGTTTTTGTTTGTCAGCCACTCGCTCATTTCTCACTCAACACACCACATCACATATTACACACCACACACTCCACACTCCACACACACCACAGCACAGCACACCACATCAGGCCAACTGCCACCCACCCACCACACTATCAATCATATTTCGTCTCGTGTGACTTCGTGTCCGAATTTCGTGCTCGGATTCACTCTCATCGTCTTAACTGCGCTGTTTGCATTATACAGTAAGAATCATTTGCATGAATGACACTGTCACGTTTTGCACTGTCATTGTCACTCTTCATCAATTAACTGAATACTTATTACGTTATATTATGGTGGAACGTTCGCAAATTAAATGCTTATTATCAAAACATCTTCATTCGTCCTTGTCAAATAATGTCACGTTCTTATAAAATCCATACTTAGACACAACAGCCAGTAACATGAACTATTTCGTCGCCATTATGTTTGTAATCTAGAAGGCGTCAAATGTTTATTACATTGGTTCATGTCTTTTTTCTCTGATATCTCCTGGTCTTCACCCACAGTGTCACTTCTAATAAAAATAATTCATCTACCCTTAAGGTGACTAAGTCAAGGAAATTTGATATCACCCATTCTCTATGTTTACACAATAGTAATTCTTCCATTCTAAATATTATTCTTCAACACTTCCACCTAAAGTTTCACAGGAAATAAAAGAGAGACTATTTGCAATTCGATGAGCAATGGCCACGATAGGGATTCGGCATTCGGGAAAATATAACAAAATAACATAAGACAATCATTCAGTCTATTACAGCTGTTAGGTGTGACAAATTGTTAGTGGTCATATTTACTTGAGAGTGAAGTCTGATTCACTTGACAGAAGTCATTGTGAGGCAATCAATAGAACCAGATGGCGTGTATCCCACTGGTGTTCCTCCTAGACAGATTTGCTCATCCGGTATTTAATTGTTATTTGGAATGCGGATACAAATTCCCCTTCAGCTATCAGAATCATTTGACCAATAATCTCAGTGAGAGGCGAGTCGACAATGTGAACGACACCTTGAATCATTAGTGACCACGTGTATTTTGCATCAGCGACATAGAAACTCCACTTCAGGAGAATACACAGAGCGGACCAATACGGGTCTGTTTCAAACCATTTGTTAACGAGCGGTGGTCTGATAGGAAAGAATGTTGTATTTTGCCTTAAGCAAAATAAACTAACCGAATTCATATTCTCGTTTTCCTGTAATGAGAATCACACTGATACTTTATATAATGGTTTGGCTCCTTGCATTCCGAGCGGAAAACAGGGTGTTGGTCGACGTCTCTCTCAAAATCTACCAACATGCATCCACTTCTCATTCACATAATCTCATCCGTGTCACACTCGGACATAGCTGCAACTCGTCACCTGTCGTTCGGGTGTTATCTGAGAGCATATTGTGTGGTGTGGCGTTACTTGGAGATATACTCCGGGTGTGCTTAAAAAATTACAATTCCCTTCCACAGATTTCTTGACCTATGGGTTGCTGACCGGTTACGGTGTGATAAGTGTGAACTTTTTGATTATCTTTCCTTTCTGGCCGTCTAATTTTGTTTATCGTATCAGCTAATGCGTGTGTTGATGACAGTGAGCAGGAGATATTCGCATATGAATTTATATCGCTTGCACGCACCGTGTGTCTGAGAGAGACCGATGGAGACGATTACTGGAGAAAACGGTTAAAATCATAAGTCTCGATCATTATGCGACAAGCGTTGAATCTTCACGCTGATCTCAGGGTATTCAATGCCTACCAGTCTAGATATTCCAAACCTATTTATATTGAACGTGTGGCTGTGTGCTGTTCGTTCATTCGACAGGATGATAACCAGGTAGTTGAATATTGTGATTTTTGCATTTTCCTCCCGTCACTGGTGTCGAATCCATCCTTTTCGTCATTGTCTTCGTCTGTGTACACATACTATCCTCAGTGATATCAGGAAGCCTTGTTCAAAGGATATGTGAAATGCACAGTAAGTAGTTCGCTGTATTCTTACAGTTTGACGACTGCCTCACTCAACCATTGAAAGAGAAGCAATGAACAGGCTCATCGTTTCTAAACATTCGTGTCGCCGACTTACACCATCTCATACTGAGTGCAGTAAGGACATTTGTAGTGAGGCTATGCGTAGAGTATTTCAAAATCATCGAAACTCAGCTGTTTCGGTTGCGCAGCTGTCTAACTTGAAATGACTGAGTGACGTGATATGCATTCGAGGACATCGTGTCGCTGGAACAGTGAGTGATACCAAAATATATTGGATTCCCTGTCTTGCACTCGGAAATCAAGAAGACAGAAAAATAGTGACAAAGACTTTTGGAAGTTCGTTGGCCTGAATCATACATAAGAATGATCCTTAATCTTGTTCATGTTAAGAAATTGATTTGAATCAAGAGCCTAATCGACTTGGAAAAGTGACGGTTTGTATCAATCAATGTTTGAGAAAAGAGTGGTGTAGAAATAATGTTGTGTCTGTTGTGAAACTGAGTGCACCATAGGTATGATGACGGCAGGTAAACTTTCCATTTGTTAATGTTTGCAATCATATCAAAGTCGGAGTGCATGTTGGCCGGTAGTGCAGTTGATGACTACAGAACGCGAATTCACTTCTCGTAACCCGATAAAATATTCTCGATTTCAGGAGCACTCAGACAAACCGAGTATGCATTTGAGACATCAATTGTTCATTAGTCAGTATAGTCTCATTTGATTCGTAGCAGAGAACATCTTCATAGGGGCTTATAGGGTATTTAAATCAAACACACCAATTCACCATTCCTAGGAGAATACCATCATACCATTATAAGCTACCAGACACAGTAGCGAAACCACCGAATTTGAAACATCAACTTTGAAACTATGGTGGAGCTTTGAAATGTTGTGGTGATGGAAATTCCCAATCAGTTGTGCTGATACACACATAGGGATTCATAATTAACATGCTGTTTGCAGTTTATTGTCATTCACCATTGTGAGCTATATTCAGAGTTTTCGGTGAAGTATAACATTCACGAGGAACGATTACAAAACTGAGTGGAAGCATTCAGAAAGTAGAGAGAGAGAGAATGTGGACAGTGAATGAGTCGTCAGTTGACAGAGTGAAGTAGGCCACTGTTTCCAAAATATTTCAGTCAGAAGTACGATGACCACATATTTTTGAAGGTAACTTGATCCACTCAAGAATACTGGGAGAGTGTCTGACATATCAAATCAACATGCTTACATCGACTTCTCCTGCTTGTGAATGCAGGCTGGATGCTTATTACACTCTTATTACACTGAATTGAACAGAATTACACACATAAGACGAGTGTTGTTTGTCAATAAGTTGGCCAGTATATTCTTTTATAGTAAAATAAATAACTTGCTATAATGTGAATTTAGTATATTCTAAGATTATTTAATACCCTCTGATTTGACTGGTAATAATATCTTCCATATCTTTGGTATTTCCCTCTCATTGCATATGTTCGGTGTAGATTCAATGAACAAGGCAGGACTGAGTAGTCACTCTGTCTCTCCAACTGCCTATAATGCTGACAAGAATTTGGACTCTGTCCCACAATAATGTTTGTCATACCGAGAGTCAGTCAGGATAACAGAAAGGCGAACAATGACACCTGCTTCTGGAAGCTCTGAAGACAGAATCATGGGTGTCGTTGGAAATTCTCGCTTCACTGTTGCAGAAGGATTGTGGAGCAGGGAGTCTAACTTCCGGGTTCCGTGTGGACCGACTGTTACCTTATAGAGCTGTCAATTCGTGAATGATTACAGGTATTATTTAGTCTGGCTCAATGTCTTCAGATTACTGACGCGATATTTGTGCAGCTCTAAGAAGGAAAACAAGCCATGGCATCGCCACTTTCATCAGTTCTCAGTGGACTACTTCCAATAATGTGAGTTTCATATTCTCAGGTGAAAAAGTCAATTTCATCGCTGTGAAATGTCGGTCAAAACACCTTTGTGGGAACAACCATATTTTGCACTGCGAACATTTATATATCATTTATAACGTAGTCTGTTCGAACCATTCTGATTTGCTGAGGAATTCACTCATTTTGCTGCCATCTTCCTTGGAAAATCTTCATCAGTAGCTATTGGAGGTTCCAGTCTCACTGACTGCAGTTTCCTTACATCATTGATTGATGACAATAACACCAACCTTTCAACTCAGCTAGACAACATTCTTGATTTGCTGTTCACAAATGACTACGGGATATAACCAGATCAGCCAAGAAACCCACTTCTAAATTCTCACCATCTCATCGTACGAATAGTCGCAAAACAGGTATATGGAAATCTACACAAAAGGAGCTACTCTCTTATCGTGAAGGAAACTCGAAATAGGTGTTATTCTCAGGACAATACACAGAAACTCAGGAGCATGTTATAAGATACAGACTGGGTGGGACGTATTTACTCAAGAAATACAGGATGACATAAATCTCAAATTTCGTTTGGATATTTATTGTCCGAAATAGGCACGCTTCTTAAGATCTCACCTCCTCTTTTCTTCTCACTTCAATATGCCTCATCTCGTCGGAAGAATCAAGTGGTACATAACATTTTCTTACTATCGGCAGTAAGCCGATTGTTTCAATGCAGATCACATCTCAGTCAGATGGCTCCAAAATCAACAGCTGACCATCAGAAATTAGTCAGTGATCCTTGTCAAATGGTCTTAGTCTATTTTTCGAATTTCACTTTCAGACACCAGTTCGATATAGATGAACTAGTTCTTCTTTCCCGTGATACTCGCATTACAGAAGGCATTGAAGTTGAAACTGCGTCAAAGGCTAGAGAGATAGACTGGATTGTTTCTTTCCACTGATCCTTCCCGGTCTTCTCACACCGTGCTAGTTTCTGAAAATTCACCTCATCTAAAATCCTACTTCGGGAAGTTGACATAATCTGGTTTCGCTCAGTGTCTACATTTACAATTCATCGATTCATGTATTCGGGCCATAGTTGTTTATTACTTCGCTGGACTAATCCTTCCTCGGTGACCTGAGAAGGGTGATATTGCACTGTGAAGGGCTTCAGAAGCAGTGTGGAGGTCGAGTCGGTCGGAGGTCAATCAGATTGTTCATACTACTGTGTATACTATACACATAGCTGAACTCAAAGAAGAAGTTTTCGAATATTATCTTGTTCAACTGCAAGCATTCTGTCTATACACAACTATCTGCTTCCGTCTAATCACGCTGAATAAGAAGGCATTTTAAAGACTTCATTGTTGTACAACTAATCAAGAAGACTCCGCCACATCTTATTTGGCACACAATAAGTAAGAAACGTCTTACACAAGGAACAAGTATGATGCCGTGAAACATGAAGTAAAAGGCGCTTAGTATTCGTTCCTTCATCAAAATATTATGGAAATAGTCAAATCAAACAATATTTGAAGCACACCTAGATGCGATTCCATGACGAGTCAGACTGAGAGGAAGGCTAGGAACATCGATAATGAAGAAATGCATTTATGAAAATTTATTGGATTTATTACACACAATCAGAATGAGACGACCTTGACTAATCACACCAAAACGTCAGTTGAATGGACGTGTCATCCGAGCGAATGCTTCCTACTGTATAATGCAACAAGCGCAGTTAAGACGATGAGAGTGAATCCGAGCACGAAATTCGGACACGAAGTCACACGAGACGAAATATGATTGATGGTGTGGTGGATGGCGGTTGGCCTGATGTGGTGTGGTTTGTGTGGTGTGTTGTGGTGCGTGTGTGTTTTGGTGTGGAGTGTTGAGTGAGAAATGAGCGAGTGGCTGACAAACAGTGACATCGACAAGACAGTGTCAATGATCGTCACATGAGTATGGACGAGATTAGCGTGTTAATGTCAATGCACACACAATCTGGTGAGTGATGTGTGAATGGATGTGTAGATGAGTGATGGATATATAAGTGAGTGAGTGAATGAGTGAGTGATTGAGTGACTTGCT
This sequence comes from Trichobilharzia szidati, assembly GCA_944472155.2. Lineage (NCBI taxonomy): Eukaryota > Metazoa > Platyhelminthes > Trematoda > Strigeidida > Schistosomatidae > Trichobilharzia > Trichobilharzia szidati. The sequence continues at coordinate 36,004,855 of OX235272.1, forward strand.
CGAACAGAATACACGGTGAATAGCTGTTTCGGTTGGAGGAGACATGCAACAGTATCTGGTCTTCTGCTTGGTCACTGTCCTTGTCATCGTCGTCTGCAGCATACACGGTGAGTGAGTGAGTGAGTGAAAATCGCCGAAATGTCACTTGTCAGTTCATGTCTGCAATTTCTCCTGATCTGTGTTACTTAGTGCGCAGAAGTAGGCATACTTTGTGAAGTTATGCATTTTCGTATGGTGTTAATGAATGATGGTGCAGTGGAGTGAATACTATGCTACATCAGACGAACTGAACAAATGTGTGATAGGTGTGTCACTGTGTATGATATGTGAATATGTGTATACTGCGAAATTGGATGTGTCGATAGCATTGATGAGGTTGGTTGATGCTGATTATTGATGATTGTTGTTCTGGTGATTGAGATGACAATGATTATTGTGTGGTTGTGTGTGTGTGAGTGAGTGAGTGAAAGAGTGTATGTGAGATAAGGAATTAATTTTGGCTGTGTGAAATTGCATTTCAGGTAGTGTGAAGGCGACCAACGTGGATGGCGACTGTCTGGATGTGGGTAAATTCTGTGATATGAGTGGATCGCGAAACTGCTGTCCTCCACACGAATGCAAAATGGTGAATGAGAGAGAAGGTGCGTGTGTCAGGGGCCCGAGTGAGTGTCTTCCATCGAAATCAGTGTGTCAGAGTGACGCTGAGTGTTGCAGCCAGAGTTGTGTTGATGGGAATTGCAGAGACAAATAGATCTGTCAATCAATCAATCTGTCAATCCTCTGTCTGTCTCCCTGTTCCACCGCTCTGTCTACATCCACGGACGGCTATCTGGGTGACATGCTTACCATTCTTATCGTCCCGCACGATCGACTACATTGTTACCGATAATCGCTCTTGGATTTTCTCTTTATTTCTCTTTTATCCCTTAGCGTCTCAACTGTGTTCATTTAATAAATAATTTTGAGTATCATGTAGTTTCTTGTCTTCATGCCATTCATAACAGATTTTCGAATGTGGGAATACGCAGTATGAGTAGATTTTCGTTTCTACCGTTGTATTTTGTGTCGAATAGAGCGTGTGCTGAGTGGAATATTGAATTTGAATTATTTGTCAGCTATTGGTGATGTCATTCTGTGAGCGAATGTTTCCGCTTCACCCTGGACGCATTTACAATGGCGATGACTGTTTCTCTGTTGTTTCGGAGGCTCCGGTTTATTTTGTGATCGTGAATGTGCTTACGAATGAAGGAATTATGGGCGACTTCATCGATATGTATATCACACTAATTTGAATTGATGTGGCATAAATTCGACTGGCTGATGTTGATGTAGTTGAAGTTTGCACTTTGACTTTCAATTCGTTGACTAGTCTTCGAATCAGAGGACAATAAGTGCTGTTTACATTAACAAGAGTAACCATCTTGCATTCAGAAGGAAGAAAATTCAACGTTAACATGTTGATGTGATGCAGCAGACTTTCACATACTCCTCTCTATGGGATGATGTTATGAAGACAATTCCGTGATCACTGGTAATCACTACCTCATCGTGCCCTTTTGCTGAAATAACTGCCAAGCAGTGACATATGTCAGTCGTTCAACTGACCTCTTTTTCACAGTCCACTTTCCCATTGCTTTGTGAATCATTTTGCGAAATTTACTAACTTCTTCTCGTGAACGTGTATATCCACAACACTCTCTCTGGAAATAGCTCGAGGCAGTAGTAAATGAGATTCGAATGTAGGCAGAATGTTCTGATGAAAATGCTTTCAGTGGCGACATGACTGACTAGTTGTGAAATTCGGTCACCGAAATATTTTACTCCTCCTGTGTTTTTGACAAACTGATGTTACAGAAGCAGTGATTTCTTGTTTTGTTTGTCAATTTATAGTGACTGGGTTTTGTTATTTGGGAAATAATGTTGTTAATGATGAAGTTCAATTCACTCGACACTGGTATGAATCTGTCTGTTTTCTACCACACAGCATAGGGGACTATACTCATTGTCAAACAGCTGGTCTCGCAAATCAACACTCGGTGTGCTTAAGTCTTCTTGAAACCGTGACTATTATTATATCGGATACGGATACATTCGAGAGACGAGAAGGCAATGCACGTGATGAATGCACGTCAACTACTGGTCAACAATGAATGGGTCAACAATGAATGACGATGTAACTCAAAACCTTGGTAAGTGGGAAATGAACAAACCGTCATCAGATATACATATGATGCAGGCGGTTTCACAATAGAAATTGGATTATCTTGACGCAACCATTTCTGAAGTGTTGAAACAAACAGTTACATATCAGAGTGAACAAGTCGATTAAGTTCTTGTTCCAAATTATTTTTTTTAACATGAGCAATCATGATAATAATAAGGATCATTTCAATGTGTGATTTGGGCGTAAGAACTTCCAACTAGATGGAGTTGTTTATCAATATCATTTCAGGCTGTTGATAGTGTCTTTTTCTATGTCAGTCTTCAAAGCCAATTCCATACAAACAGTGTGAATAACACTTGCATGGAATCAACCTCGTCTCGTGGTTCGCTCTCTAAACAGCTCTAGTTCTAGGTGTGATTTCTCCACAGTTTCACTTGCAGACCGAAATTACCCAGATCATAATCTGTGGTTTGTTTGATAAGATTAATTGTAATCAAGGAAGAGAACACAGATTCATACCGACATTTACTACTGACTGGCTGGCTGGCTGGCTGATATGAGTGTTTGTTTACCACTCTGATAATGCAGAATTGCTCGCTGGCCAGATCGAGCCTTTGGGCCTGAGCATACCACCCAATAATCATTGTCTGCTACTTGATCACACTGATAATATGTTGAATCGAATTCGCTCACCTTGTAACTGGAAGTTCCTAGATTCGAATCACGGTGACTAGAGCCAAACAGCTGACCAGCATACATTGGTTTCTACATAGCTCCTCTAAATGATGCCACCTTTTCATCAACATTGTAATTATTCAAGTCGTCATTCTGACGACTATTCAGGCACCCTCAGACCTCAAGTTTCACTGCGATTTGCTGTATCCGCCACTTCTATCAAACTAGACTTATCAGTTTCAAATATGACAAGAGCTGGCTAGAGTTGGAATTCACGAAAACAGGCTTTTCACAATGAAGAGAATTTACTTTGATTTCCGCCTTGACTTCGCAACGGTAATGCCATTGAGTTATCTTAAAAGATAGCACTTGTCTGAAGGAAACACAAACGTAAAGGTCATCAGAGTACGCATTACAAGTTACTCATTGTAGTTGCTCAAACAAATATTCATGTTACCACTGAAAGCATTTTCATCAGAACATTCTGCCTACATTCGAATCTCATTTACTACTGCCTCGAGCTATTTCCAGAGAGAGTGTTGTGGATATACACGTTCACGAGAAGGAGTTAGTAAATTTCGCAAAATGATTCACAAAGCAATGGGAAAGTGGACTGTGAAAAAGAGGTCAGTTGAACGACTGACATATGTCACTGCTTGGCAGTTATTTCAGCAAAAGGGCACGATGAGGTAGTGATTACCAGTGATCACGGAATTGTCTTCATAACATCATCCCATAGAGAGGAGTATGTGAAAGTCTGCTGCATCACATCAACATGTTAACGTTGAATTTTCTTCCTTCTGAATGCAAGATGGTTACTCTTGTTAATGTAAACAGCACTTATTGTTCTCTGATTCGAAGAATAGTCAACGAATTGAAAGTCAAAGTGCAAACTTCAACTACATCAACATCAGCCAGTCGAATTTATGCCACATCAATTCAAATTAGTGTGATATACATATCGATGAAGTCGCCCATAATTCCTTCATTGGTAAGCACTTTGACGATCACAAAATAGACCGGATCCTCCAAAACAACAGAGAAACAGTCATCGCCATTGTAAATGCGTCCAGGGTGAAGCGGAAACATTCGCTCACAGAATGACATCACCAATAGCTGACAAATAATTCAAATTCAATATTCCACACAGCACACGCTCTATTCGACACAAAATACAACGGTCGAAACGAAAATCTACTCATACTGCGTATTCCCACATTCGAAAATCTGTTATGAATGGCATGAAGACAAGAAACTACATGATACTCAAAATTATTTATTAAATGAACACAGTTGAGACGCTAAGGGATAAAAGAGAAATAAAGAGAAAATCCAAGAGCGATTATCGGTAACAATGTAGCAGTCGATCGTGCGGGACGATAAGAATGGTAAGCATGTCACACAGATAGCCGTCCGTGGATGTAGACAGAGCGGTGGAACAGGGAGACAGACAGAGGATTGACAGATTGATTGATTGACAGATCTATTTGTCTCTGCAATTCCCATCAACACAACTCTGGCTGCAACACTCAGCGTCACTCTGACACACTGATTTCGATGGAAGACACTCACTCGGGCCCCTGACACACGCACCTTCTCTCTCATTCACCATTTTGCATTCGTGTGGAGGACAGCAGTTTCGCGATCCACTCATATCACAGAATTTACCCACATCCAGACAGTCGCCATCCACGTTGGTCGCCTTCACACTACCTGAAATGCAATTTCACACAGCCAAAATTAATTCCTTATCTCACATACACTCACTCACTCACTCACTCACTCACTCACACACACACACAATAATCATTGTCACCTCAATCACCAGAACAACAATCATAAATAATCAGCATCAACCAACCTTATCAATGCCATCGACACATCCAATTTCGCAGTATACACATATTCACATATCATACACAGTGACACACCTATCACACATTTGTTCAGTTCGTCTGATGTAGCATAGTATTCACTCCACTGCACCATCATTCATTAACACCATACGAAAATGCATAACTTCACAAAGTATGCCTACTTCTGCGCACTAAGTAACACAGATCAGGAGAAATTGCAGACATGAACTGACAAGTGACATTTCGGCGATTTTCACTCACTCACTCACTCACCGTGTATGCTGCAGACGACGATGACAAGGACAGTGACCAAGCAGAAGACCAGATACTGTTGCATGTCTCCTCCAACCGAAACAGCTATTCACCGTGTATTCTGTTCGAGCAAGTCATTCAATCACTCACTCACTCACTCACTCACCCACTTATATACCCATCACTCATCCTACAAACTATTCACACATCACTCACCACATTGTGTGTGCATTGACATTAACACGCTAATCTCGTCCATACTCATGTGACGATCAATGACACTGTCTTGTCGATGTCACTGTTTGTCAGCCACTCGCTCATTTCTCACTCAACACTCCACACCACAACACACACACCACAACACACCACACGACAGCACAGCACATCAGGCCAACCGCCATCCACCACATCATCAATCATGTTTCGTCTCGTGTGACTTCGTGTCCGAATTTCGTGCTCGGATTCACTCTCATCGTCTTAACTGCGATTTTTGCATTATGCAGGAGGAATCATTTGCATGTATGACACGCTCACGTTTTGCACTGACATTGTCACTCTTCATCAATTAACAGAATACTAATTACGTTATATTATGGTGGAACGTTCGCAAATTAAATGCTTATTATCAAAACAGCTTCATTCGTCCTTGTCAAATAATGTTACGTTCTTATAAAATCCATACCTAGACACAAGAGCCATTAACATCAACTAGTTCGTCGCCATTATTTTTGTACTCTAGAAGGCGTTGAATTTGAAAATACGTCCAATGCTTATTACATTGGTTCATATCTTTCCTCTGATCTCTCCTGGTCTTCACCCACAGTGTCACTTTCATGACAATAATTCATCTAACCTTAAGGTGACTAAGTCAAGAAAATTTGATATCACCCATTCTCTATGTTTACACAATAGTAATTCTTCTATTCCAACTATTATTCTTCAACACTTCCACCTAAAGTTTCACAGGAAATCAAAGAGAGGCTATTTGCAATTCGATGAGCAATGGCCACGATAGGGATTCGCGATTTAGGAATAAACCAAAATAACATAAGACAATCATTCAGCCTAGTACAGCTGTTAGGTGTGACAAATTGTTAGTGGTCATATTTACTTGACAGTGAAGTCTGATGCACTTGACAGAAGTCATTGTGAGGCAGTCAATAGAACCACATGTTGTGTATCCCACTGGTGTTCCTCCTCGACAGATTTGCTCATCCGGTATTTAATTGTTATTTGGAATGCGGTTACGATTTCTCCTGTAGTTATCAGAATCATTTGACCAATAATGTCAGTGAGAGGCGAGTCGACAATGTGAACGACACCTTGAATTATTAGTGACCACGTGTATTTCGCATCAGCGATATAGAAACTCTACTTCAGGAGAATAAACAGAGCGGACCAATAAAGGTCTGTTTCAAACCATGTGTTAACGAGCGGTGGTCTGATAGGAAAGAATGTTGTATTTTGCCTTAAGCGAAATAAACTAACCGAATTCATATTCTCGTTTTACTGTAATGGGAATCACACTGATACTTTATATAATGGTTTCGCTTCTTGCCTTCCTTGCGAAAAACAGGGTGTTGGTCGACGTCTGTCTCAACAACTACCAACATGCATCCACTGTTCATTCACATAATCTCATCCATGTCACAGTCGGACATAGCTGCAACTCGTCACCTGTCGTTCGGGTGTTATCTGAGAGCATATTGTGTGGTGTGGCGTTACTTGGAGATATACTCCGGGTGTGCTTAAAAAATTACAATTCCCTTCCACAGATTTCTTGACCTATGGGTTGCTGACCGGTTACGGTGTGATAAGTGTGAACTTTTTGATTATCTTTCCTTTCTGGCCGTCTAATTTTGTTTATCGTATCAGCTAATGCGTGTGTTGATGACAGTGAGCAGGAGATATTCGCATATGAATTTATATCGCTTGCACGCACCGTGTGTCTGAGAGAGACCGATGGAGACGATTACTGGAGAAAACGGTTAAAATCATAAGTCTCGATCATTATGCGACAAGCGTTGAATCTTCACGCTGATCTCAGGGTATTCAATGCCTACCAGTCTAGATATTCCAAACCTATTTATATTGAACGTGTGGCTGTGTGCTGTTCGTTCATTCGACAGGATGATAACCAGGTAGTTGAATATTGTGATTTTTGCATTTTCCTCCCGTCACTGGTGTCGAATCAATCCTTTTCGTCATTGTCTTCGTCTGTATACACACACTAAGCTCAGTGACATCAGGAAGCCTTGTTCAAAGGATATGTGAAATGCGCAGTAAGTAGTTTGCTGTATCCTTACAGTTTTACGACTGCCACACTCAACCATTGAAAGAGAAGCAATGAACAGGCTCATCGTTTCTAAACATTCGTGTCTCCGTCTTACACCATCTCATACTGAGTGCAGTAAGGACATTTGTAGTGAGGCTATGCGGAGAGTATTTCAAGATCATCGACACTCAGCTGTTTCGGTTGCGCAGCTGTCTAACTTGAAATGACTGAGTGACGTGATATGCATTCGAGGACATTGTGTTGCTGGAACAGTGAGTGATACCAAAATATATTGGATTCCCTGTCTCGCACTCGAAAATCAAGAAGACAGAAAAATAGTGACAATATCCTGTGACACTACAAATGCTTTCGCAAGTTCGTTGGTCTGAATCGTACATTGGAATGATCCTTATTTTCATTCATGTTAAGAAATTGATTTGAATCAAGAGCCTAATCGACTTGGAAAAAGGACGGTTTGTATCAATCAATATTTGAGAAAAGAGTGGTGTAGAAATAATGTTGTGTCTGTTGTGAAACTGACTGCACCATAGGTATGATGACGGCAGGTAAACTTTCCATTTGTTAATGTTCGCAATCATATCAAAGTCGGATTGCATGTTGGCCGGTAGTGTAGTTGACGACTACAGAACGCGAATTCACTTCTCGTAATCCGATAAAATATTCTCGAATTCAGGAGCACTAAGACAAACGGAGTATGCATTTGAGACATCAATTGTCCATTAGTCAGTATAGTCTCATTTGATTCGTAGCAGAGAACATCTACATAGGGGCTTATAGGGTATTTAAATGCCACACACCAACTCACCATTCCTAGGAGAATACCATCATACCATTATAAGCTACCAGACACAGTAGCGAAAGCGTCGAATTTGAAACATCAACTTTGAAACTATGGTGGAGCTTTGAAATGTTGTGGTGATGGAAATTCCCAATCAGTTGTGCTGCTACACACATAAGGATTCATAATCACATGCTGTTTGCAGTTTATTCTCATTCACCATTGTGAGCTATATTCAGAGGTTTCGGTGAAGTATAACATTCACGAGGAGAGATTACGAAACTGAGTGGAAGCATTCAGAAAGTAGAGAGAGAGAGAATGTGGACAGTGAATGAGACGTCAGTTGAAAGAGTGAAGTAGGCCACTGTTTCGAAAATATTTCAGTCAGAAGTACGATGACCACATATTTTTGAAGGTAACTTGATCCACTGAAAAATAGTGTGAGAGTGTCTGACATATCATATCAAAATGCTTACATCGACTTCTCCTCCTTCTGAATGCTGGCTGGACGCTAATTACACTCTTATTACACTGAATTGTACAGAAACACACATAAGACGAGTGTTGTTGGTCAATAAGTTGGGCATTATATTCTTTTATAGTAGAATAAATAACTTGCTATAATGTGAATTTAGTATATTCTAGGATTATTTATCACCCTCTGATTTGACTGGTAATAATATCTTCCATATCTTTGCTTTTCCCTCTCATTGCACATGTTCGGTGTAGATTCAATGAACAAGGCAGGACTCACTAGGCACTTTGTCTCTCCAACTGCCTTTAATGCTGACAAGAATTTGGACTCTGTCCCACCATAATGTTTGTCATACCGAGAGTCAGTCAGGATAACAGCAAGACAAACACTGACTCCTGCTTCTAGAAGCTGTGAAGACAGAATCATGGGTGTCGTCGGAAATCCTCGCTTCACTGTTGCAGAAGGATTGTGGAGCAGGGAGTGTAACTTCCGGGTTCGCGAATAATTCGCAAAATATTACAGTTATAATTTAGTCTGGCTCAATGGCTTCAGATTACTGACGCGATATTTGTGCAGCTCTAAGAAGGAAAACAAGCCATGGCATCGCCACTTTCATCAGTTCTCAGTGGACTACTTTCAATAATGTGAGTTTCATATTCTCAAGGGAAAAACTCAATTTCATCGCTGTGAAATGTCGGTCAAAACATCTTTAAGGGAACAACCACATTTTGCACTGCGAACCTTTATATATCATTTATAACGTAGTCTGTTCGAACCATTCTTGTTTGCTGAGGAATTCACTTATTTTGCTGCCATCTGCCTTGGAAAATCTTCATCAGTAGCTATTGGAGGTTCCAGTCTCACTGACTGCAGTTTCCTTACATCATTGATTGATGGCAATAACACCAACGTTTCAACTCAGCTTGACAACATTCTTGATTTGCTCTTCACAAATGACTTCGGGATATAACCAGATCAGCCAAGAAACCCACTTCTAAATTCTCACCGTCTTATCGTACGAATAGTCACAAAACAGATAAGTGGAAATCTACACAAAAGAACCTACTCTCGCGTCGTGAAGGAAACTCGAAATAGGTGTTATTCTCAGGACAATACACAGAAACTCAGGAGCATGTTATAAGATACAGACTGGGTGGGACGTATTGACTCAAGAAATACAGGATGACATAAATCTCAAATTTCGTTTGGATATTTATTGTCCGAAATAGGCACGCTTCTTAAGATCTCACCTCCTCTTTTCTTCTCACTTCAATATGCCTCATCTCGTCGGAAGAATCAAGTGGTACATAACATTTTCTTAATATCGGCAGTAAGCCGATTGTTTCAATGCAGATCACATCTCAGTCAGATGGCTCCAAAATCAACAGCTGACCATCAGAAATTAGTCAGTGATCCTTGTCAAATGGTCTTAGTCTATTTTTCGAATTTCACTTTCAGACACCAGTTCGATATAGATGAACTAGTTCTTTCCCATGATACTCGCATTACAGAAGGCATTGAAGTTGAAACTGCGTCAAAGGCTAGAGAGATAGGCTGGATTGTTTCTTTCCACTGATCCTTCCCGGTCTTCTCACACAATGTTAATTTCTGAAAATTCACCTCATCTAAAATCCTACTTCGGGAAGTTGACATAATCTGGTATCACTCAGTGTCTACATTTACAATTCATCGATTCATGTATTCGGGCCATTGTTTTTTATTACTTCGCTGGCCTTATCTTTCCTCGGTGACCTGAGAAGGGTGATATTGCACTGTGAAGGGCTTCAGAAGCAGTGGGGAGGTCGAGTAGGTCGGCGGTCAATCAGATTGTTCATACTACTGTGTATACTATACACATAGCTGAACTCAAAGAAGAAGTTATCGAATATTATCTTATTCAACTGCAAGCATTCTGTCTATACACAACTATCTGCTTCCGTCTAATCACGCTGAATAAGAAGGAATTTTAAAGACTTCATTGTTGTACAACTAATCAAGAAGACTCCGCCACATCTAATTTGGCACACAATTAGTAAGAAACGTCTTACACAAGGAACAAGTATGATGCCGTGAAACATTAAGTAAAAGGCGCTTAGTATTCGTTCCTTCATCAAAATATTATGGAAATAGTCAAACCAAACAACATTTGAAGCACACCTAGATGCGATTCAATGACGAGTCAGACTGAGGGGAAGGCTAGGAACATCGATAATGAAGAAATGCATTTATGAAAATTATTGGATTTAATTCACACATTCAGAATGAGACGACCTTGACTGATCACGCCAACACGTCAGTTGAATGGAGGTGTCATCCGAGCGAATGCTTCCTACTGTATAATGCAACAAGCGCAGTTAAGACGATGAGAGTGAATCCGAGCACGAAATTCGGACACGAAGTCACACGAGACGAAATATGATTGATGGTGTGGTGGATGGCGGTTGGCCTGATGTGGTGTGGTTTGTGTGGTTTGTTGTGGTGCGTGTGTGTTTTGGTGTGGAGTGTTGAGTGAGAAATGAGCGAGTGGCTGACAAACAGTGACATCGACAAGACAGTGTCATTGATCGTCACATGAGTATGGACGAGATTAGCGTGTTAATGTCAATGCACACACAATCTGGTGAGTGATGTGTGAATGGATGTGTAGATGAGTGATGGGTATATAAGTGAGTGAGTGAATGAGTGAGTGATTGAGTGACTTGCTCAACCAGAATACACGGTGAATAGCTGTTTCGGTTGGAGGAGAGATGCAACAGTATCTGGTCTTCTGCTTGGTCACTGTCCTTGTCATCGTCGTCTGCAGCATACACGGTGAGTGAGTGAGTGACTGGGTAACTGAGTGAGTGAGTGAGTGACAGTCGCCGAAATGTCACTTGTCAGTTCATGTCTGCAATTTCTCCTGATCTCTGTTACTTAGTGCGCCGAAGTAGACATATTTTGTGAAGTTATGCATTTTCGTATGGTGTTAATGAATGATGGTGCAGTGGAGTGAACACTATCCTACATCAGGCGAACTGAACAAATGTGTGATAGGTGTGTGTGTGTCACTGTGCATGATATGTGAATATGTGTATACTGCAAAAATGGATGTGTCGATAGCATTGATGAGGTTGGTTGATGCTGATTATTGATGATTGTTGTTCTGGTGATTGAGATGACAATGATTATTGTGTGGTTGTGTGTGTGTGAGTGAGTGAGTGAAAGAGTGTATGTGAGATAAGGAATTAATTTCAGCTGTGTGAAATTGCATTTCAGGTAGTGTGAAGGCGACCAACGTGGATGGCGACTGTCTGGATGTGGGTAAATTCTGTGATATGAGTGGATCGCGAAACTGCTGTCCTCCACACGAATGCAAAATGGTGAATGAGAGAGAAGGTGCGTGTGTCAGGGGCCCGAGTGAGTGTCTTCCATCGAAATCAGTGTGTCAGAGTGACGCTGAGTGTTGCAGCCAGAGTTGTGTTGATGGGAATTGCAGAGACAAATAGATCTGTCGATCAATCAATCTGTCAATCCTCTGTCTGTCTGTCTCCCTGTTCCACCGCTCTGTCTACATCCACGGACGGCTATCTGGGTTACATGCTTACCATTCTCGTCGTCCCGCACGATCGACTACTACATTGTTACCGATCATCGCTCTTGGATTTTCTCTTTATTTCTCTTTTATCCCTTAGCGTCTCAACTGTGTTCATTTAATAAATAATTTTGAGTATCATGTAGTTTCTTGTCTTCATGCCATTCATAACAGATTTTCGAATGTGGGAATACGCAGTATGAGTAGATTTTCGTTTCTACCGTTGTATTTTGTGTCGAATAGAGCGTGTGCTGTGTGGAATATTGAATTTGAATTATTTGTCAGCTATTGGTGATGTCATTCTGTGAGCGAATGTTTCCGCTTCACCCTGGACGCATTTACAATGGCGTTGACTGTTTCTCTGTTGTTTCGGAGGATCCGGTCTATTTTGTGATCGTCAAAGTGCTTACCAATGAAGGAATTATGGGCGACTTCATCGATATGTATATCACACTAATTTGAATTGATGTGGCATAAATTCGACTGGCTGATGTTGATGTAGTTGAAGTTTGCACTTTGACTTTCAATTCGTTGACTAGTCTTCGAATCAGAGGACAATAAGTGCTGTTTACATTAACAAGAGTAACCATCTTGCATTCAGAAGGAAGAAAATTCAACGTTAACATGTTGATGTGATGCAGCAGACTTTCACATACTCCTCTCTATGGGATGATGTTATGAAGACAATTCCGTGATCACTGGTAATCACTACCTCATCGTGCCCTTTTGCTGAAATAACTGCCAAGCAGTGACATATGTCAGTCGTTCAACTGACCTCTTTTTCACAGTCCACTTTCCCATTGCTTTGTGAATCATTTTGCGAAATTTACTAACTCCTTCTCGTGAACGTGTATATCCACAACACTCTCTCTGGAAATAGCTCGAGGCAGTAGTAAATGAGATTCGAATGTAGGCAGAATGTTCTGATGAAAATGCTTTCAGTGGCAACATGACTGACTAGTTGTGAAATTCGGTCACCGAAATATTTTACTCCTCCTGTGTTTTTGACAAACTGATGTTACAGAAGCAGTGATTTCTTGTTTTGTTTGTCAATTTATAGTGACTGGGTTTTGTTATTTGGGAAGTGATGTTGGTAATGATGAAGTTCAATTCACTCGACACTGGTATGAAGCTGTCTGTTTTCTACCACACAGCATAGGGGACTATACTCATTATCAAACGGCTGGTCTCGCAAATCAACACTCGGTGTGCTTAAGTCTTCTTGAAACCGTGACTATTATTATATCGGATATGGATACATTCGAGAGACGAGAAGGCAATGCACGTGATGAATGCACGTCAACTACTGGTCAACAATGAATGGGTCAACAATGAATGGTGATATCACTCAAAACCTTGGTAATTGGGAAATGTACAAACCGTCATCAGATATATGATGCAGGCGGTTTCACAATAGAAATTGGATTATCTTGACGCAACCATTTCTGAATTGTTGAAACAAACAGTTACATTTCAAAGTGAATAAATCGATTAAGTTCTTGTTCCAAATTAAGCTCATAACATGAGCAATAATGATAATAATAAGGATCATTTTAATGTGTGATTTGGGCGTAAGAACTTCCAACTAGATGGAGTTGTTTATCAATATCATTTCAGGCTGTTGATAGTGTCTTTTTCTATGTCAGTCTTCAAAGCCAATTCCATACAAACAGTGTGAATAACACTTGCATGGAATCAACCTCGTCTCGTGGTTCGCTCTCTAAACAGCTCTAGTTCTAGGTGTGATTTCTCCACAGTTTCACTTGCAGACCGAAATTACCCAGATCATAATCTGTGGTTTGCTTGATAAGATTAATTGTAATCAAGGAAGAGAACACAGATTCATACCGACATTTACTACTGACTGACTGACTGGCTGGTTGGCTGGCTGCTGGCTGGCTGGCTGGCTGGCTGATATGAGTGTTTGTTTACCACTGTGATAATGCAGAATTGCTTGCTGGCCAGATCGAGCCTGTCTAAACACCTAAGAGCCTGAACATACCAAACCACCCCGTAATCCTAACCTGCTACTTGATCACACTGATAATATGTTGAATCGAATTCGCTCACCTTGTAACTGGAAGTTCCTAGATTCGAATCACGGTGAGTAGAGCCAAACAGCTGACCAGCATACATTGGTTTCTCCATAGCTCCTCTAAATGATGCCACCTTTTGACCAACATTGTAAGTATTCAAGTCGTTGATACCTACACTCGGTAATTTTTCTGGTGAGCAGCCATTACCAGCAGTATCCAGGACAGTTACTCACGGATGACGACGCTGTCTGATGGTTACACCATTCATCGCGATTTGAAGGTAGTTCCAGTTCACAGAGCTTTGGATGCGGTCGAAATGAATGTTGGGAGTTAAGGTCACTGCAGTCTGACAACCAATGCTACTTGTCGAATTCAGTAGTACCCAACTACTCAGTAGTATATGTCATCATACAAGATTTTCATTGTTTACAGGGAAAACAAATACTCAATGATGACTGCTCCTTCGTCATTACGTTAATTTGGATTCTGAAAGAAATAATTTTGAGCTAAGACTTAAGTTTTGTTCGTCATTAGGAAATGAAGTTTATTCTGCAAGGAGATCGTAATGAGCACAATCAACTTGTAATGAGTACTGTGATGAGCTTTACGTTTGTGTTTCCTTCAGACAAGTGCTATCTCTCAAGATAACTCAATGGAAATAACGTTGCGAAGTACTAAGGCAAGACTATCCATGCCGCACTAGGTGTGAGCAAATAATGGTCAAGAATAAAGATAGATTCTCATAGACAGTAAGGCAGATGGCAGTATCACTATAGGAATCAAAGGAAATTATTAGCCCCTATGCACTGAAGTGTCAGTCTTCTGAATAAACAATGTCGAAGATAATCTCATGTATATGAAATATACTATCTGTGTAGGACTTCAACAAGAGCTGACATCTGTGAGAGAACCATTGGTCCTGATCATGTAGGTAGTTATCTGGGTTCTATTGGGAAGTCAAGACGTGTTGGGCTAAAGCAGGTCGAGTGTAAAGACAAATGCTCAGCGCCAGTGACTTTAGTTAGTGCCAATCGCGCTATATGTTGAATTGGCATTTGCTTTAATTTATTGTTTTTTGTTTGGTTGTGTTTTGTCATTTTTTTTGTCTGTTAACTTGTCTTGTAACCGGAAGGTCTTTGATTCGAACCCTTGCCGGTTCGTGTTTGTGGAGAATCTGAAACTAATATGAAATAGCTGTCCAGTACTCCCAGTTGGTTTTCCAGTGTTTCTTAAACCTATATGAACTCACAACACTTCCTGTCACCAATCAAATCCCTGTAAACCAACACTTGAACTTAATCTGTATATTTTGTCAATGTTTAGTAATGGACTTATTTTTCCATCATTACTCCACTGATTAGGCAATGTTACAAACCACTAGAATTTATTACAGTTTTCTGAGTTTCATAATTTCCAGTTTTAGTTCACACATTTGACCCATAAATTTCTCTGGTCAAAACTTTCAATAACTAAGTTATATTAGGTTTTATGCTCTTCTCGCACTGGTTACGCACACGACAGAGTTTTGGCTTCCTTATGTGAGATATTTTCTGTATAGGCAAAGTTACATTACCGTCGAGGGTTTAATCGATTTCTGCTGATTACCAGCAGACATTCAAACGCAAAATATTATGCTGCGTCATTCTGGAGAGACTGAAAGAAGCTGTGAATGCAAGACAACCTGGAACAAGTTGGATTTAGGAAAAATAAGTCATGCGCGGATCAAAATGTGTCTGTACACATTATCATGAAATAGAGGGTAAGATGGTGACTGAATCTCTGCCTCAACTCCATCGGCTCTGTAAAGGCGTCAGATACTATTGACTGTGAATTTATTTGATAGCCGCTTCAACGCTATGAAATACCTGAACCTATATAAAACTCATTCAACAGCTATATAATGATGCTATAGGTTGAGTAATTCACAAAGGAAAGCTCTCTGAAGGACACTTTCAGGTAAAGACTGGAATACAACAAGCCTTCTTCTGTCACTTATCTAGTTATCAGTGTTTCTAATACAGGTAGTAATACCGAAGATGTCCAATGCACGATCGCAAGAGTTAAACAGGTGTTCACTAATCTGAATTCTGCTGTAATCGCCATAAGAAACAAGTTCCGAAATTTCAACACTAGTGTGAGTTCAGTTCTTTTATTTTTTTTTTTATTACAGCTTGATGCCACACCGTATTTGTAGGTACACGTATGGAATTTTCAGCAAGTGATATCGGTAGCCCAAATTTCATAGGTCGACCATAGATATCAGATGTGCGTCGGCAAGGGATCGAACCCCGGACCATGTGCATGGTCGACGAGAGTCATAACCACTGTGCCACCGACCCACAGGGACTTGGCACACGCATCACGAAAAGCCTATTCAACAGCCTACCATAAGATCATTTCAATAGCTGTCTCTGTTGGTTCTATACTGAAGATCAGATGGCTAACCAGAAAGGATGAACAACACGGAAGTGTGACAGCAAACCAATCAAGAACCTATTACGCAACAAATATGCTGGAGGAAACAGAAGTGGAGTGGACACATGGTAAGTAGACCATAGAGTTATATCACATGTCAGGGAAGCTTTCAGTTGGAATCAGAATGACAAATGATGAGCTGGACGCGTGTGTGAGTGCACCACTGAAGAGATTATATTAGCAGGGGGAAATTAAATCTTATGGGCACTTGTGGAGTCGGCTAGAGGAGAGGACTATAGACGGCAGATGATGTGCTGTTGAAACCCTATGTACCCGTTTGAACCCAGATGATGCTAAAATGAGATGAAAGCTTACAAAATACATATTGCTTCTCATCTCAACTACAAAATATGAATAAAAATAAAGATAATTCAGTCTACTGATTCAATTTTTTACTAATCGACCAAAATTTTAACAATAAAATGTTTCCTTTTCACACAAGTTTATTTACAAGAACAGAGAAAACAATATATATATATATATCAGTGTTTTCGGTTTAATAATCGGTAAAGAAGGTTTTTAATTTTCGAATATTAGATAAAAATATGCACTGGTAGTTTACATCGCTTAACAATGCAGTGAAGCCTACATTTCAGTCAAGCTAAAATGCATTCCTTCTAATATTCAGAACACAGTTTTCTTCACCATGTCATATATATACATATTCTCAGTTCTTTATGCACTTAAAAAAGGTTTGAATTTGAAACATAACATACTAAAATGTATATAAAGATATATATGTATATATATGTAATTGTATGCAAACTTCAGTATATTAATATACGTTATAGTCCTAAGATTATGGCAATGATATTATCGTTAGTTGGTAGTTTCTCTTCACAATTGAAAAACAAAAGCTTGTTAGGATATATGTGTGTTTATATTCAATACAGGATCGATTACACCTACCCACGGTCCACTTCTATGATTTGACAAACTGACACTCCAAGACATGTTTCAGGCAACGTACCTTGTGCAAATATACTTATCCAATAGATAGTACTCATTAGACAGAAACAGGTAGTCAGTAAAGTTTTTAATCCAGTTAAACAATAACTTGATGGATAGTTATTTACATTGAAATTATATACACTGGTAAATTGTGATACAGGTAAATATTGATTTCTAGGCAAGAGATTAGCTGTAGGCGGGGATAATGAAGTGTCGATCAGGTGTGATTGACACACATGACAATCTGACTGATTAAGATCAACACCTAACATATTGGGGTTGGGGTTGTTATTATTATTGTTGTTGTTGTTACCGCCGTTATTATTTGTTCGTCTTAAATTACGCCATTTCAAACCACGAAATGTACCATTGTTTATTCCGTTGCCAGATTCAGAACTCCCTGAGCATAAATAGTTCTCACCATAAGTTTCCTGTATGAATATAAGCATCAAAACAATAAATATGGATTATCAGGGTTGTACATAGAATATGAAATTTTTTAAAATGTTTACTGACAAGTTTTAAAGACATTTTAAAATAGCACTCTTGTTTAAACAAGATGAGCACTGTATAGTGTCATAGTTTGTGTGAGGTCTGAGATACTGCACGGAAGCCCAGACCGGAGCAGGTGGTCATCTTTAGGGTTCACATTCACTTGGAGTCTGATCCACAAGTCAGTGCAGCAGTGTTGGTAGCTGCATTCCAGTGGTAGTCGCCGGTCAAAACGCCTCATACATTATCCCAACTGTTTTTGAGCTCATGTACACGATAGGTTTGCACTCAGAGTTTTCCAGTTCCCCGAGGTAGACCATCATGAGCACTAATCTGTGTGTAAGCGTCTAACGTTCCGATTAGTCCTTTTACCTATGTTAGGAAACTCCCCGGCCGTTGGACACAGTCGATAGGACTGACCTGGAGAAGACTATTAACGTATGGCTATATGAGGGCATTTCGAGAAGAAGACGAAAGTCTATACACCCTTAGACGTACTAGATCGTTTATAGGGGGGCAAAACACAGTTAATTGATGTATTATTGCTAGATTTTTTAAATATTAGTCAGTTCGACTCAAAGTGAGGCTTAGAAATAACCAGTCTAAAGAAGGAAGCTTATAAAGAATTTTGTTTGAAGAAAATTCATTGGTGGATGATAACTAGCAGCGGAATCCAAGATGCACATCTCGTTCTATTTAGGACTCGTTACTGGAAGCATCTGCACAAGAAGCCGACATGTCAATCTGAGACCGAGCACTTCGGTCCAATCAATCGACGGAAAAAGCTAAAATTCAATCAAAAATTCATTCATGTTAGCGAATTAAACTATATTTTCACCCTAAGGAGATGAAAGCCAATCAACATATATACAGTGAACTAATACAAATTTCTATATAATAATAAGTAGCTAAAGTTTGTCTGACTCTTGTATTGTACTTTCGCAACATATTTTGAAAAAGGCGCTCACACATGTACTTGTCGTTCATACCTGAGTAAAACTTAACGGAATGTAACAGGTCAAAATTAAAGCAGTATCTGTCGGAATGCTACAAAGATGGCTGAATATATTCTAGGTGTTCAGAAATTGTTTGCTGCCACAGTCAACCACCAATGGTGATCCGATTTCGAAACTCGGGGTTATTTATGTGATGATATTTTTCACTTATCAGTGATATGGCCCTAAAATTAATATCTGGACGCATGCTGATACGGCGGCCTGCTTAAACAGCTGGGCTACCTAAATTTTCTACGTATTAAACACGTAGTTTCACTCCGTTTCACATAGCTTTAGTGATTTAATTACTACAGTGAAACATAGTCTATTCTCGCGAACAATTTCAAATACTTCCCTTACCACTGCAAGGAAATTTTTGAATATAAGTGAGGAAGGACACTCTGCAGCAAGGTTCCGTGGAGCAATACTTCCTCAGATGATGTATCGTCGATTATTATATCATTTGGAGATTGCACAATGAGTAACTATCTTGCAATGAAACTCGCTCATAATTATGCGGTGTGTATAAAGGCATTTAATATATGTGTAAAACTTGGGCACTGTGGTAGTGACTAATTCCAAATTAGTTTGTTAGTTAGATCTATCACACAGTGAAGCAGTATTATTTACTGGATGTAAAAGTTTCGAACAAAATTTATTGTTCACAATCATGTCATCAATTGTAACCATACGACTCCGAAACTTGAGTTTTGCAGTTTTTTTGTTCTCTCCTATTTGTCTTCGTAGGAGTAGTAGAATTTTTCAGATATCTGGGACAAATTTAAATGTTTCCTTTTACGCGTGTTTGCAGTTGATTCGGTAAACAAAGCTTCTGTTATCAATCTTTCCCTCCACCCTGTGACATTAGATTTTAAAACTTATCCCATCCATTTAATTGTATTGTTGTGTGTAACAACATGTTGTCAGTGCTATAGCTGATCTATTCTCTAGATTTCTAATTTTATTCGGGCTAAATAATCTACATTTTGCTAAGCTTTTATGTTCGGCTAGTTTGACTGCCCCTGTTCTACCACTTTGACCTAAGTATTTGACCTTCAATCCTTCAATCAATGAAGCTTGTTTCTAATTGAGTTTGTGAGTTTGAATGTCAGCCACTTTTATTCCTGCCTGTATTGTTAAGAGTTCTGCATGAGGTTTCCGAGGTTCCTTCTTTGTATAGAAGTACTACTGATGATTTAGATTCCTTATTGTTGGTGTTGTCATTATCTTGCGCATGTTTGACATGCATGTCGTCATTAATATTATTATTGTTATTATCACTATCACTACTATCATTATTTATTTCATTTTTACATTTCCCTACATACATTTTGACTAATTTATCAGGGTAATTATTTATCAGTTTCAAAGCTTCTATTATATGTCTCACTTGCTGTCTCAGATTTTCCTTGGTACTACTTAGTTTTTGTGCTCCATTATTGAAACATTTCACCAATCCTATTTTCACTGACATAGAATGGGATGATCGGAAGTTCAAATATCTGTTTGAGTGTGTGGGTTTCCTGTTAACACCAGTGTTTAACTTTCCATCCTCTTTCATTTTACGTTGTAATCTAACATTGGAAGCTCCCCTTCTTTACTTTCCAATTCATAAATGAATTGAATTGCCTCCACCTTTGAGTTAATATGTTCGAAAAATCTATTTATATCCTGTGTTGTAAGTACAGTGGATGTGTCATCTACATACCTTCACCATACTTTTGGGGTGGGGGTGAACGTTTTAATCGCTATGCTTTCCCACTTATTCATGAATATATCTGCTACCACTGGGGATATTGGTGATCCCATGGCAACTCCCTCAATTTGTTTGTCTATTTTCCCCTGGAATTTAAATACTGTGGAAGTCAGGCATAGCTGTACCCCAAGAATTATGTCCTTATGTGGCACTTTGGTCCCAGGTTCCAGTATAGAAGCATATTTTTAGAATAAAGCAATTATTATCATTGATACTAATTCATTTTGAAGTTTAATGCTCTGTTGATTTTAGCACACATATGAATGATATGCACATGTGCTATTGGTTCGCTTGAAATGTGCTGCGTCTTTTTAGTGATTTCTTGATGTCGGTGATGCAATGATAGATAGCTTACCTAACCCTCAGGAGCCTCATGTTCAGTATCCTATGTGTTCCTAAGTCTCACTTAGTCGACACTGACCTTGTGAGAGGGACATGAGGCTAGTAACCTCACTACGTGAAGACAACAAAATCTCTGCTGCCAAAACGTTAGAGCCGGGATCTCTATTTCTCACTGAGATTGCAAGGAATGAGACAAAAATCGAGTTTTCGAAGTTCATAAAACGAAATGAGTGTTATAAATTCACACATATGGAAAGCACTCCTTCCCAGCCTTTGGAATGCCATAAAAACCTTTTCACAAATAACGGTAGTTTGGAAACTACTTATGCCCCAACATGGGGATAATTCAAACCTATGAACTAAAACTGCACAATTTTAAGCTAAGTGATTATTACTAAGTTTGCAGTGTGTTTAACAAAGCACTTAATTACAGGATGTACCTTACTCAGTAACCTAGAAATCATGTCCCATCTAAAAGTCTATGCGTTCTTTTTTGTTATTATTATTGGTGGAGTACCGAATAAGGTCCAAGTATTCGCTTGTCCATTTGTAAACCCATTTGGACAATAATGAAGAAAGTTCATTCTGTATTTCAGTAATCATTTAGCCTACAAGGTGCATTATAATTTCTTTGTCGGTGCTGTAAAAGTGACAAAACACTTAAATTACTTGATTCCACCTAATGAAGTTTTACTGAATCACTTTTTTCAGAGTCATTCAGCAGCCATATACAAATTTCACACGTTAAGCGATCCACAACAGAAAACTCAATGAAGTCCTTGAATTAAAGACAGTCGTAATACAAGGCTGTCTGTTATCACCGATGATACTCCTAACTGTGGTAGACTGGATTACGCGACAGACTATGTCACGCAAACTCGAAAATTTACAGGCGGAAATCAACAAGCTGACAGAACAAGCAAAAAATACAGGACTTCAGGTGAACACAGGGAAGACGAATGTGATGAAGATAACCGATCGACTAAAAACAAGCACCTATCACTCTCAACAGGAGAAAATTGAAAGAGGTCCCTCCCTTCACTTATTTAGACGGCGTCATTTTAGTTACAGGCTACGGCACGATGAAGATATCAAAACCAGAATTGGAAGGGCAAGACAAATCTTCATCATTCTGAAATCGATTTGGAGGTTTTCTGAACTAAGCATTTAGAACAGAATCAGTCACTGCTCCTGCATGAGTCATAAATTTGGCGCTCTTGTCATAAAAAGCATTTCCAACAGGTTGCAGTTTCGTATCAGCAGCTGCTATCACTGGCTGTATACTGAAAATGAGATGGTCAGAAAGAATTGGTGACTGGAACTCTTGGAATAAATCGATCAAGAATCTGTTGCTTAGCAAAATGTAGAAGAAAATGGAGATGGATCGGATACACTCTGAGAAGACCACTATGTGGCGTCATGTGTGAATCCATCTCTTGAATGCAACCCGAATGGGAAACGACAAGTTGATCGTGGGTCTGACATGGATGAGATCGTGTGAAGAGGAAATAGGCGCCCACGGGCAATCGTGGAGGCGAAGTGTGGGAAATAGAACATAGTGGGGATGTGCTGTTAAATGCCTCTTTCCTACTCAGAACCCAATGGAATAATAATAAAATAATAATACCTGGTTAACGTGCATATTCCTACTGTTGAATATTTCAGTGCATATTTTCCCAAGGAATTCAAAAACCAGCGTTGTTATACATGGCTCAAAGTTTCCAGCATCTAAATTCAATCTCTTCTCAAACTTGTTGATGTGGCATGGAGTAATCTTTCATGAATGCAAATGCTTCTTAGTAAAATTATTTTATGAGGTGCTAAGTAAATATATTAACCCATCATACTGTTTGAACTAC
The DNA here is from genome assembly GCA_944472155.2 of Trichobilharzia szidati. Lineage (NCBI taxonomy): Eukaryota > Metazoa > Platyhelminthes > Trematoda > Strigeidida > Schistosomatidae > Trichobilharzia > Trichobilharzia szidati. The sequence continues at coordinate 36,027,828 of OX235272.1, forward strand.
AAAGATAAATGCTAGGGAACATGCGACCTACCCTTTTACTCACAGACAGTCCCATTGTTTGTGTGAATCCCATAGGTCCTGGACTATTGTTTGCAGTAGCATTTGTCTGTAATATAGGTAGTCCTTGACAAGCATGACCGCTACCAGCCGACAAACCACAACTACTGTTACTGCAACACACAGCAGTCCCGTTCGATGAAACAAATCCTGTACTTGTTCTACCGGCTATACAACTAGTACATGAGTCTGGACAGGCACCACAATTTCCACAACATCCATATCCTGGAATTGACACTGGTCCATTTATTCTGTCATTAACAGTAGATGGTTTGTTATGATTTAAACCAAAAGAGGATAGACGATCTAATTGTTGATACTTTTTTCTAAGAAATCGACATACGAAACGATAATGAATTAAAGTAAACAGGTAGACTACACCGATGGAACACGAGCACAATAAACACCAGACATTAAGGAATCCAGTGGATGTAGAGTTATCCAAGTTTTGTCCATTCATCCATAACCAGAATACAATTGAAAGCAAGAATAGAAGTAACTGTGTACAACTAAGATTTTGTGTTCCCAATTGACTTGTCCACAACAGTGTAATAGAGATAAGTACAAGAAGCAATGGTGGTAAACTGCCTTGAAATATTCTACCACTTTGAGAGAAACAAATGTTAATCCCAAGACTTTGATCTGGGCCTAAAAGATTATGAAATGAAACAAAAAATAGTTTTGAAAACCAATTAATTAATGTCCAAATCTAAATATGTGAATTTGTTTGAAAAACTTTATTATAATTTCATATCTGAACAGGTAAACTCATATAGTAAAGGCTTTAGGCCTGGCAGAGCGTGTATTTGTGGTATGTGCTATGTGGATGCAGATTGATGCGAATAGGCTTAAAACTGAAATCAACATTTTACGCCCATTGCTGCAGGGGTAAAAGTGTTTATTCCTCACATCTGGATTTAGTCTACGTTGTAGTCTCATAATAATCTCACCGGACAGCCTTTCCTTCCTTTGTTTAACCTTGGGCGAATTACCAGCCAATCAGAACGGTTTTTGTCCACTGATTTAACCCAATTCTAATTTTTTAGAAAAGTATAAATACGATGCGTCTTTCCTTAATATAAATTCCATAACAACTTTCACCTAGTGCCGTTACTTATTCGTCATTCCATCACCCTTTAACAAATTTTAAAACATATGCATGCTTATCAGAGTCTCACACTTTCCGTATTTTTTTTGGTCTGAGGGCAGGATTCGATTCTGTCGACCAAGAGATGTTGTGGCAATGCTTCGCCGTGATTGGAGAGACGAGAAAGCATACTGAACAAAATAAGACACTCTACTGGAAATCACAGAGGGTTGTTATTCGAAGTGATGAAAACCGGGGATGTCCATGATGAGTGTCCACTCTCCCATCTTTTAAAATTAATTTCATCACAGATGGAATATTGGAAGTTGACAATATTGACGTATCAGACAAACTCATGGTATCGTATGACGTGACCTCCTTGTTCACAAACGTACCACTGATATCCTTTGTAAACAAATGGATCTACTACCGTTACCGGAAACAGAGATGAAGCGACTACTGCTGCTCTGCACAAAAGATATACAATTGAAATTCAACAATCAACTCTACCGACAAACTGACGGGGTTGCGATGGGTTCACCTCTGGGACCTATACTGGCTGATATCTTCATGGGCTACCTTGAACAGACATAACTAAGTTCTGCTATCAATGGAACAACCTACTATCGCCGATATGTTGATGACACATTTGTTGTTTGCAACGACATGGATCACGCATCGGCATTCTATGATCGTCTAAATGAGATCCATCCAAATATCAAGTTCACCATGGAATATGAACATAAAAATGAGTTCAATTTCCTAGATCTAAATGTAAAAAAAAAACAAACGAAGGCATGATTGGAAAGTCCATCTATAGAAAAGAAACCTGGACTGGACAATATCTTCACTATAACAGCTTTTGTCTCATAAGCTATAAACGTGGATTAGTGAGGACTTTGACGACAGAGCCAGGAAGCTATGTTCACCAAACAAGGTCGAAGAAGAACTAGATTTCGTCGAGAAATGCCTGAGGGAAAACGGATACCCTAAAGGATTTATACAGAAGTATAGCAGAGAAAAAGATAAGAAAGAAAAGCATCCAACTGTAGAAAAGAAAAAAGTGTTTATTCGTCTCCCATTCAAAGGAGATGCAGTTTCACAAAAGATTGACAGAAGACTGAAATAAATAAATAGAAGCTTTCCGGCAGCAAAACTCATAACAGTATACAACACCACTCCTTCCATGATCCACTCAAAACTGGATAAATACCCTGCTGATGTCACCTCCAACTGCGTTTATGAATTTACGTGCACTTGCGGGAGCAAGTACATTGGAAGGACAGAAAGAAGGGCTTCTATCCGGTTTTCTGAACATATTCCAAGAAACCTATGCCTGAAAGGAAGCAAATATTCTCAGAGTGCAATTACCAGACATATTGTTGATACCGGACATCTCGTAGAGATTTCTAAGTCCTTCAAAATATTAAATAGACAAAGGACAGCAAATTTACTACGATTTGCCGAAGCGATCGCAATCAAACGATTTAAACCAGACTTATGCATACAGAAAGAGAGTGTGATTAACCTCTCACTCCCTTGGTAACTGAATTTTGATTTTGATTACAATAATTAGTCATCTAATTCAGTGATCTCAACTCACTGAACAAATCTTAATCTCATAAACTGTAACCGCCTTTGTTTTTTGGAGTTGCTATGTGAACCTACAAGCTAACACTGTTTCTGTTAATCAATTTTTCTGTTTTCTGTCTTACCCCTCCCCCCTCTTTTCAACTTTGAAAGTGTATAAATTGATGATGATAACTTAAACTAAAAATTGTAATGCTTTCATTCTTTTTTGGATGCGTCAATTTTATCTCTTCTCTACTACTACTCAAACATTAAAGTATGTTATTATCATTTATATAACCATTGTAATTTCAGGTAGTCTGCAGCTGATGAGAACCTGTGAAATAGAATGATATCATTTTATACTGCAAATTTCGTCTTCCTTTCTTTATCGAAATTTATCAAGGGAACCAGTTGTATGAATATTGGATGAGTCTGTAATCGACTTTAGAGTCCTAAAAATTGACTTATTACCAGGGAACTATCTGATGAACGTATAGTGTGCGGACGATATAGTCCTTCTGGATGGAGACCCTAACGAAATAAAGTGTTATCTAAACACCATGAGCAGAAAGTTTTGATTATTTGGCATGCAACTTGCTCCTGCCGTATGTAATATGAATCCGCAGGACTAAACTGTAATGACTACTTGTTTAAAGGCAACGAGTAAAATGGTAGAGAATGTTAACTACTTCACTTATTTGAGAAGTTGTATCAACCCTAATGGATCGATTGCTGACGGAATCTCAATATGTATACAAACGAGGCATTTGCTGACTTACGTTATCTCTGGCGTATATGAGATATCCAGCTAGCCATCCTTCTTTATGGCTATGAAACATGACCACTGACAGTGGAAGATATGGAAAAGGTTAACTGCATTTCTGCACAGATATTTGCATTTTAACCACTCTGTTAAACGACATTAAATGGTAATAGTGATGTGAGTGCAGGAGGAAAGTCCAGTGTAACAAGCCACCTTCTCTGTCGAAGAGCCGTGTTACCTGATATAGGATGAGGCTGGGAAAGAGTTAGTGGTGGATAAATCAAAACCTGGCAACCAGTCATAATTTTTTTTCACACTTGGTTTGAGCTAAGTAGGGGGGTGTAGACTGCCTACCTGAGTTCCCGTTAAGAATCAGTGAGTGGAGACTGTTGATGGTATGGTTTGGAAGTATCTCAGATGTACTAAATCCTCACGTTTTTTCTTAGTGTTATTACTTCTGTTCATTATGTTTATTTTGAATTGCTTTTTTCTCTACTTTAGTGTGCTACATGGAGTGTGACAACGTGAACTGCTACGTTTCAATGCAGAGTTCTATGTTGAAACGCAATCAGTCATTCAGACTTTCTTCCCAGAACAACCTGGTTCTAATTAGGCTCACTAACTGTCCAAAATCTACATTTATGGGAGAAAAAAGCCTCACTAAGAGACTTAAAGAAGTGCTGTGTACGAGGAAAGATTGCACTGACTGGAAATAAAAAACATGTGTTCTCTGCTATCTAGGATTAACTAGCTTAATGTTCTTGAATTACTTCGTACAATGGCTCTATTAGACTCCTGAATTCCGTAAATGTAGGGAAAATGACTTTTACAAAAGACCCATCTGAAGACTTCAGAAATGTCTGCTTCCTACTATTGAAATGCTACTTACACAAAGTATATTTTCAAGAATTGGTTTTGTAACGATTTTGTTTGATTAGTTGG
>OX235272.1:36032748-36085763 GCA_944472155.2 Trichobilharzia szidati
TTCCAAGTCACCCTTGGACGACCAACCCGCCGCTTCCCTTTCGGGTTCCACTCCAGCAATGGCTTGTCTAGTGATGTCACTTGATGGTTTCCTCAGAGTATGGCTGATCCATCTCCATTTCTTTCTGCCTATTTGTTTCACAATCGGTTCCAGTCTGTCTATGCTTTGTTTATTTTGATTAAAACAATTCTAGACTTTTATTTGCCGCTCTCATAATTTATTTAAATTACAAATTCCACTAGGGATTGAGAATAATTTCAGTGCACATCTCACCATAAACCAAAATTAGTTAAGGAATCGTTAAATATCAGAAGGTCCTGGACAGCTGTTTCGTCCTAGTCTGTGACCCCTCATCAGCGCTAACCCATAACCCCAGAATCTTTAGATTACGAGGCCAACTTTGCTGATCATTCAACACTTGTGTTGGAATCCAGTGACCCATGAATTTTAATTTCCTTGACTTCCTGGGTGAGCACTGCTGAAGAGATCCAAACTACAACAAAACAGATATCCAGTGTTCCCAGGTTTTTAAGAATTTCAAAATCATGTTGGTTCGTGACGGAATCTGCATTCAAAGTATAGTCCACAACATTAGTACACTTAGTAAGAACTGAGGCATTTTCTTTCTAGAGTGTAGAATAAGAAATTCTTTGATACCTTATCTCACTACACGGAATATCTGTATGTGCTGTATTATTGCACCGGTCATAAAATTTACTGCCTGCATATTAATAGACCTTCTTTCTTTACGAAAAATTTGTCTTTCTGATTGGTCGGTCTATGTGGACCTAAATGTTGCGTTCCTGTTGATACGCCAGCTCCTAGTACTAACGCTTCGACGACGTCTGGTGGATGGTGATTAGTAGTGTATCCTGAAAAGTTACCTAGTCGACAATGCTTTGCCATTTAAAATGATGAGTGCTAGGTTTGAGTCTTCTTGGATACACAATCACTCACTGGGGATTGCAGGTGCCGAGAGATGCCGAATCTTAAATAGGGCGAAATGTGCTTCCTGGATTCCACCAGTGACAGTCCCCATCCACCAACTAATATAATTATTACTATTGTTTCCATTAGTTCCTAGAGGAACATAAGGCTTCAGCTGCACGTATCCATAGCGTTCGGTCCTCTGCCAACGTTCTCACCTGGCTCCACATCTGCCCACACGCTGTCATCTCCTCTTCATATAACCTCCTCCATTTCACCCCACTCTCGCACTGACGACCGATTTGCCGCTTCCCGTTCAGGTTCTATTCGAGAGATGGCCTGGCGTGTGATGTTACTTGAAGGTTCGTTTTCTCACATTATGGCCAATCCACCTCCATTTCTTCCTGCATATTTGTTGCGCAATCGGTTCCTGGTAATATAATACAGCTTCTTATATATAACTAACCCCATCGAATGAAGTTAAAACCTGTGTCTCATGCTAATAATCCGTATGATCAGGCAAGAAAGCTCAATAATAACACATTATCTTTATTTCTCGACTAATTGGATATTTTTTCTCATGTTGTTTTGCAGAAGGAACAGGATGTGATGCTGCGTGCTTACCTTGACTTACCTTGAATTAGTCGTAAGCAAAGCGATGACAAATCCATATTGAAATATATGCCGTAAATCAAGTATTATATGATTAGAAGCTTAGGAAGTATATATATATATGAGCCTTGCTTAATCCTTTTAATAACATGCTCTAACATAACAAAAGGATCTTGATTGATGAACCATAATAAACAAATTAAAACAAAAACAGGAAGAAAGTTACATGTCCCATATATGTTCCTAAGAATATACACAGAAAACCACTTAAGAATAACTCAACTATGAGTCACCTAGACTTTCATATTCCCAAGAGGTTCCATTTATTTGTCATGTGGAAAGAAAATCACACAAATGTAGCCACAAACATTGGCGCCATTCTCCAGATTACATCTTAACTTTATTTGAAGAAACCAAACAAACTGAATTTTGGGTATTTTACAACTATATAAGTCACGAAACTTTTTTGTCAATACTACAAACTCAGATTGGTTAGTGATTATATCACAGTCCATATGATAGAAGGACTAGTTATCCAAATTAACTAATTAAGACCTAAATGTCACCTGAATGGTTTTTGTCAAAATGGTATATAACCTGAAATAAAGCTTTCAATTAGTCATAACTTAGTAAAGCATTATTATTATGTGAATGAATGTCCAGTTTATAATATTTGGAACAATGCATTAAATTACTTAGCAATTGTCAGGGTGCTCTAGACTCAAGTTTCGTGTTTACTAACAATCGTCACTAAGGCGTATCATCAAGCTCTAAAGAACTGATGGTCACTTGTAGATTTGAAACAGATTTATCCAGTGCTGCAGTCTGGGACGTTAACTTTCACATACTGATTTTTTTCCTTCGCGTTCCCCGGTGGAAAATAGGGCTTCAAGCTAGTGGCTTGAAGTTTCTGTAGTAGTGTATATTTTACAGGATGGGGTTGCTAGCCTCATTCCCAACCTTTCCTCTTTACCAGCATTATTTCTGGCTCAGCGAGGTAAAGGAGTGCGTCGGCCGAGGATCGAACCCCGGATCATGTACGTGGTCGGCGAGCATCCTAACCGCTATACCACTGACGCACTCATACAGTGATACATTCTCATAATTACTACCTTGATTGCTAAAGAGAAATGGAAATAATCTGGTAATTTACCACAAAAGTAGAGACCCACGAACTTATTTTTTGAAGAGATACTCCATAGTGTCATATTATACCTAATATATGTGTAAAACTTGGGCACTATGGTAGTTAGTAATTCCATATTGCTTTGTTAATTAGATATATCACACAGTGGAACAGTATTATTTACTGGATGACGTCTCAAACAAAATTTATTTTTCATAATCATATCAATTATAATCACACGACTTTGAAACTTGAGTTTTATAGTTTTCTTTGTTTTCTCCTATTTGTCTTCATAGAGGTAGTAGTATTTTCCAGATATCTGTCTGCGAAAGGTGTTGAACACATTAACTCAAAAGGTGGAGGCAGTTCAATTCACTTATAAATTGAGAATTCACGAAGGGGAGCTTCCAATGTTAGATTGCAGCGTAAAAAGGAAAGAAGATGGGAAGTTAAACACTAGTGTTTACAGGAAACCCACACATTCAAACAAATATTTGGACTTCCGATCATCCCACCCTATGTCAGTGAAAATGGTATTGGTGAAATGTTTAAGTGACAGAGCACAAAAACTAAGTAGTACCATGGAAAATCTAAGACAGGAAGTGAGGCATATAAGAGAAGCTTTGAAACTTAATAATTACTCTGATAAATTAGTCAGGAAATATGTAGGGAAATGTAAAAATAAAATAAATAATGATAGTAGTGATAGTGATAATAATAATAATGATAATAATTATGACAATAATAATAATATTAATGACGACATGCATGTCAAACATTCACAGAATAATGACACCAGCAATAGGAAATTTAAATCATCAGTAATACTTCCTTACAAATAAGGAACCTCGGAAACCTTACGCAGAATTATTTACAAGGCAGGAACAAAAGTGTCTGGCATTCAAACCAACCAAAAACTATATTAGAAACAAGCTTTTTCGCCTAAAAGAACCTGTGGGGCCTTTAAAACAAGGCAATTTTGTTTATCTCATGCGCTGTCTGCAATGATTGTCAGGTGAAATACATGGATCATAGTAGTAGAAAAGGTGCAGTCAGACTAGCCGAGCAAAGAAACCTAGCAAAATCTAGATTAGTTGACCCGAATAAGATAAGAAATTTTGAGAATAGTTCAGCTATAGCACTCACCACATGCAATTACACACAACCACACCAATAGGATGCATGGGATAAGATGACACTTTTAAAATCTAATGTAACAGCAGAGTGGAGGGAGAGATTGATAACAGAAGCTTTGTTTATCAATCCAATGGTAAACACGTGTGATATAAATGATTCAACACCTGTCCTAAACGGATATCTGGAAAATTCTACTACCCCTACGAAGACAAATAGGAGAGAACAAAGAAGACTGTAAAACTCAAGTTTTGACGTCGTGTGGTTATAACTGATGACATGATTATGAACAATAATAAATTGCGTTTGAAACCTTGTCATCCAGTAAACAGCAATACTGTTTAATCACTGTGTGATAGATACATCTATTAAACAAATCAATATAGAATTCATGTATGTCCAAACCAAGTTCACTTTTAACGGTTTGAAAAAATTTGGGCATTGGGTATATGATATTCATTATAATAAAGGTTTTTGTATTTCCCAATGAATGAAAAACAATATCGTTTTGTTTTTCATTCATTAGGAAATACAAAAACCTTTATTATAATGAATAGAATTCATATTATACTACTGTATTATTATTTCCTTAGATTCCGAGTGGAACACTGGACTTCCACAAAACATCTTAACTTTGCCCTGAAGTCTGCAGTTATTTTTAGTTCACTTCGTGATTGCCCATAAGCTTTCATCTTCTCCTACCCCATAAACGACCCATTACGGCTGTGGGTGGGTAGACTTTGGTTTATTTCTCGAAATGGATTCATGTGACCATACGTTCGTAGCCTCTACCAAGTAAGTCTTTTTGACTGCCTTCAAGCAGCCAGGGCGTTTTTCACAAAAGTAAAACGGCGAATGTGAATGTCTGGCGCTTACAACCGAAATGGTGGATAAACCGATTAACCTAGGGAAGCTGGAAAACCCTGATTCCAAACATGTGATATGCATGGTCCCTAGAATCCGAATGGACCAGATAGCGTAGGAACCTGTTTTGCTCACTGGAAACCGCGAGAACGCAGCTCCTGACGCTGCTGCACTTCCTTGCGGAATATACTTCAATTTGAGAGCTCACTGCAATGGTCTCTTATGATGTCTGCTTACGGCGGACTCGGAGTTCCAGCAGTATCCCAGCTCACTCACAGAGCATGAGATTTCATCTGGCTCTCCTTCTGGTGCCCATAACATACCACGTTTGTGTTTTTATAATAATAACAATGAAAATAATAATTCATCTACTCCATGTCGCACTTAGACTCCCAACTCGTCGCCCTATATTCCGGTGTCATTTGAGGAAATGCTTGGCACGCGTGTATGTCCAATCCAATTTATTTCTCTATGTATATTTTTGAAGATACGCTGTTGATTGGCACGCTGCTTACTAGAGTTTCTTCGTTAGCCATCTCATATTCAGCATCAGATGAAGTGTGCAACTGCTGATACAAGTCTTCAGTTGGAAATGCATTTCCTGACGCGCCTACTAAATCTCTGAATCATACAGAAGTGCTGAATTGACATTATTCTTGAAGATCTAGATTTTGCTGTGGAGTGCAGTCGATTTCCAAACCGATTTCAGATCAATGAAGTTCTATCTTGCTTTTCCTATCCAACCTAGCTTTGACATCCTCATGTGTCTATTTAATATCTATATTTCATTTCTATATAAATCAAAAGCATCATTTTGTGTTGACCCACGCTGATATCACAGATCAGTCAATGAAATGGACAAAAATCCTCTGTTGGGTATTTGTCCTCAAATCTTACCCGATGAGCTCCCCTGATCAAAATTGCTAACTAGAACTTAAAATCACTCCGTCCTGTAGCCAATCACCGAGGAATATCGGATTAAGTACACAATATTCAGCGAAGAGACTCATCTCAACAAAGAATTTATTATCAAACTGTACAATCGCATATATATGTGGTTTTTAAGAAGTTATATCCGGTGAAGGAATTCGATCAAAGGTGTGAATACATGAAATAATAATAGTAGTATGAAATGCAATTAAAATATTTGTGATTATAATCACAGTTTAATGTCAAGTGGCAAAATAATTAATGTCATATATAGAATAATACATAAGGTGTATGATTTTGGAAAGGGGCTCCCCCGTCTGGCAGCCTCCATGTGCATCTATCAGTTCACCTGCACTTGTGGAGCAAGGTACATTGGTCGTAGTCAGAGGACGCTTTCCACACGGATATGAGAACATATTCCAGCGTGGTTTTACAAGGGAGAAAGTTAGTGAGTGCGAAGCTCTATTCTGGAACACCTGATCGACTTCTGTCACTCCACACCAACCCTGACCATGATTTTAAGATTATATATAGAATCCATGCCAACTTCCCGCGTTCTCTTTGTTATAGACTTTTAAAGATAGCTGAGGCCTTGGCAATTCCTGACTTTAAGCCAGACCTTTGTGTACAAAAGAAGTATGTACAATCCCTACTTCTGCCTTGGCCGTATAGGGATAGATATTTATTTTGTTTATTTAGTTATTCTATGTACTTTTCGCTTATTACTACGATTATTATTATTATCATTATTACTGAATTGTTTCCACTTGTCCTACTTGTCATTCTAAATCCAAAATTATTATTTTTTTGTTTTTACAATATTGAATTCTATCTTATCAGATTTCACACCGAGTTATGTAACATTTTATATTCGCCTACTAATCCTATAATTGTGGACCCCTTTCCAACATCTACTCACCTTATGTATTATTCTATATATGACATTAATTATTTTGCCACTTGACATTAAGCTATGATTATAATCACAAATATTTTAATTGCATTTCATACTATTATTATTATTTCATGTATTCACACCTTTGACCTAATTCCCTCACCGGATATAATTTCTTAAAAACCACATATATATACGATTGTACAGCTTGATAATAAATTCGTTGTTGAGAAGAGTCTCTTCGCTGAATACTGTGTTCCTAATATCAGATTAATTTAGTTTACAGAGATTTGAATTATTTCGAGGTTGATTACGGACAAAACAGCTGTCCAGTTCCCCGCCTTCCCCGCATCTGGCTGGTTTTCAACGCGTTCTCTAACTGACATCAATCCTTCATGGAACTTGAAACTAATCAAATCCCCTGAAAGCAAACTCGTAAAAAGGAAGAAAAAAAGAAATTCGCTTGGTTGATCTTTATTCACATATGCATAAAATACGAACAACAGCTCTGATAGATAGCAAAGAGCATAATGTGTGCATTGACAAATGTTCACAATTTCAACTTGAAGATTTTAAAAAGTCATTTACATAATTAGAGTTCTATTTAATCACTTGTATGTTTTATTTTCATCTGCATACTTTAATTTTCAACGAAACTACATTTTGTCCAACACTTGTCAGACAATTAGAGAGAGTCAGAGAGAAAACCACACCACATCACACAAAATTGCATTGTTCAAATTCTTGTCTTACATTCATCATCAAGAAGTTTAAATGCAACTTATCAAATAAAAACAAACAAGGTGTGTACAGTAAAGGACGAAGACAAATGTTGTGATGTACAAATTATATGAGATAAATATGAGACAATTTAAAAAAAAGAAATTGATGTTAAGAGAAAAAGTCCTTTAAACATATATCAAAAAACACTATAAGATTTTATACTAATGTTAATTTCATTAACTAAAAGAGTATATAACTAGATAAGTCGCTTAGGACAAGGACAGTAAAATAGTTTTTTTCCTAGTTAGGATGATCTGAGTAAATCCCCGACTGATAGAAAGATATTCTAGTGATGATAACGTTATTACTGCATTTGAAACACGAAAGTTTAGTCATTAATCACTGGAGAACTGACATATTTCTTCATTTTATTACTATTATTATTCTCTTAGGTTCCCAGTGGAATATAGGTCTGAAGCAACATATTTCCATTCACTTTCGTCTGGTTCCACGATTGCCTGCAAGCTTTCACTTCCCCTTCACACCGTTTCGTTCATGCTAGCCCTGGATACCAGTATTTTTCTACGTATTTGTCCTCCGTAATACAAAGTAATGAATCCGATATTGCTCTGGTAGCTGCTGTGATTCTGTCCTTTGTAGTTTCGTCCTTCAGGTTCATAGTGTTGAACTTGAATTGTTATCTATCTGCAGATGCTTTCAAGGCTCCCACTTTGACCTGGAAGGTTCATTATACTAAGTAATTTTATTAGCCTGCACCTGCTCCTCTTTACTTAATTTTGTGTGCAGTCATTTGTCTCCATCTTGCTGAGATAGACACGAAATCTGTTTGATTTTTGCTGTAAATTTCTGATAAAAACCATGTCGCTTTTTATATGTTGTTGTTCTTCCACATGCTACCTTCAATCAACAAATAATTAAAGTCACAGCAGTCAGCACGAAATTAGCCATTCTCATGCCAGGCGGTACTCTATGAGTTCTCTCCTTGAGGAAAACAAAAGACAGTTCTTTATCGATGAAGTCATCTCCACAGGCTGTACAGTCGTACTTATATTTACCAAAAGTGTATAGTAGTTTGTTTCTGCGTAATGCGAGGGTGACATAATTGATATAATTACTCAGAAGTGGCTTCAAAAGTAAAAATAAAAGTTGTAAATCACGTAGTACTCAACAGCACAAAGGAATAAAGCGCTAGAAATTTGATTAGGTTATAATTGCTATTGAATGAGAATAAACGTAGTTGAGTTTCAATTTAGCAAGTGTCAAGAGGGTGAGAAAAAGTACAAAAGGAACATGTGAGAGTGATAATAGTGAGTCAGTTATTAAAATAAAAGCACAATAATTAATTAAAAATAGAAAATTACAGGGAACGAATAATGAAGAGGTTAAGACCATGGTAGAATAACAGACTGGACAAACCTTTTCTGAATACAGAGTTCGGGGTTGTACCGACAAACTGCCAGCGCCTCGGACATAAACAAATGCCAAGAACTAACACCCTTTATACCATTTGGCCTCACTTTGTGGATAATCTTGAAATATGATGACTGTTTTAGTTGTCTGTGGAAGCCTTCTTTCTCCTATTGGTCTGGGTTGTTTGAGCTGAATCTTACTGTAATTATTCTGAAGGAGACTGGCTCCCGCCGCATGATAGCGTTCCACACTGTTGGTGACATCGTGACAGCCACTGTTTTAGTGATTTCGTGATTGTTGTCTGGGTGGCTGGAGTAGACTGCTGACTCCAGTTAACAGTTTGGAGAGTCCACTTGCATTCTAATTGCTGTCACAGTTTCCTAGCACTTCTGTATCATATTTTCTAATTTCTTTAGCAACCCCAGCAGCCTTCTCAGCCAGCTTTCCAACATCGTGAGGACATTCCACATCCTCATGGGCAATTTTGCTTTCATCAAAATAAAACACATCGGCTGACTGTCTGAATAAAGGCTTTTACCACTAGACTTCATTATATCTATCAGATCCTGGCGAAGAATAATTTCATTTTCTTAATATTTTTCTCGCCTGGACGAAAAACGTCGACCGGAACAGGCTGGATTCAGGAGAAACAAGTCATGCATTGATCAGATCGCCACATTACGGATCATCAGTGAACAAAGCCTGGAATAGCAGTCACCTCTCTATCTCAACTTCATCGACTTTGAAAAGGCCTTTGACAGCGTCGATCGAGAGGTGATTTGGAAACTACTTCGCTACTATGGGGTGCCACCGACAATTATACATCTCATCCAACAGCTGTACGACAATGCTGCATGCCAAGTAATCCAAAACGGGAAGCACACGGAATCCTTCGAAGTGAGGACAGGAGTAAGACAAGCTGGCTGCCTACTATCGCCAATGATTTTCCTGATTGCAGTAGACTGGATAATGCGACAAACAGCGGGCGATGAGGAAACAGGCATAAAATGGACTCACACAAAGAACTTGGAGGATCTGGACTTCGCCGATGATATATGTCTGATCTTCCACAAACTGGAAGATATGCAAGCGAAAAGCAACAAGTTGGCAGAAGAAGCATCAAAGATAGGACTTCAGGTGAACATAGAGAAGATAAAGGTGATGAAGATTCCCGGGCAACACCAACAACAACAACAGACAACAATCAGCATAAATGGGAGGAACCTGAAAGAAACAACTTCTTTTATCTACTCACCTAGGAAGCATCGTTTTAGCTACAGGCGGACGGAACTGACGAGGATATCAAAGCAAGAATCGGAAAAGCAAGACAAGCTTTCACTACTCTCAAGTCTGTGTGGAGGTCAACAACACTCAGCATCAAAAATAAGATCCGGATTTTCAACTCCAATTTGAAGTCAGTCAGTGCTACTCACTATACGGATCAGAGACTTGCACAGCGCGTCATAAAGAGCATCTCAAACAAACTACAGACCTTCATTAACAGTTGTCTTTGCTCAATACTCAAGATCAGATGGCCGGCCAGAAAAAATCAGCAACAGAGAGGGATCTCTGGCAATGAGCGAACCAACCCAGCAGGAACCGATTGTGAAACAAATAGGCAGGAAGAAATGGAGATGGATTGGCTGGCCATACTCTGAGGAAACCATCAAGTGACATCACACGCCAGGCCATCACTCGAGTGGAACCCGAAAGGGAAGTGGCGAGTTGGTCGTCAGTGCAAGGGTGACTTGGAGGAGGTCATGTGAAGAGGAGATGAAAACGTGTGGGTAGACTTGGAGCCAGGTGAAGACTCTAGCAGAGAACCGAACGCAATGGAGACGCACGGCTGAAGCTGTATGTTCATCTAGGAATTAAAGGATACAATAATAATAATAATATTTTTCTCGTGCATTGAATCTTCTGTAACGATTCGGTTGATTTTCCGGGTAAGGGTCTCTAGTCTTAAGCACAGCCTACCCTCTTTCGATGGCATTAGGATGGGCTTCTTAAATAAGCTAGGTTTACTTCTCCATGCACAGCTACCAATCACTGCTAAATTTCCATTCAATCACCCATGGTTCTGTTCAACTTTTGAGTGTATAAGTATTGTGTAACTGACAGCTGAATATTACATAATTAGTTGCTTAGCTGGATATTTTGTTCTCCAATACTAAATATTACTAAATAAAAGATAAGAAATGTGATCAGTTTTCATTGAAACTGTGAGACAACCTCAGATAGTCAGATTTTATTAATTAATGAAATATGAAAATCTGTGGTCTTGATAACTAATCAGCAGTTGGTTAAACTCCATCAGGGACTTAGGTGTTCATTTCAATTTTGGTCATTTCTCCATTGTATTTACTTATTAAAGATATTAATTAAATATGTTACATTCTCTAACTATTGAAGGTTTGAACTTCGTGATGTTTGCTATCAGGGGATTGACGGCGGCGTGCTTAAATCACTGAGCGACCAGAGTTTCTATCCATCAAATTGCTTAAATTCTTCTATATTTCTTATTGTTTTAATCAAGCAACTATATCATATGATCACTACATGAACTCGCGAACATATTCAATTAGCTTTCAACAAAGATTTGTATAATTCTTGGAGGAAATGAAGAAAATGTGTACATAAGTGGTTCTTTCTTCAAATGTAACAAAACACTACGTCACATGATGTTGCTTGAGGTTATTCCTTTACATGTAAATTTTGTAGGCAAAGAAAGTATTTGGGAAATAAATGCTCTGAAAATTTTTGTACTATGTGTTCGCGTATGTCTGGAATTTTTTTAATTCCTTTACGTTCCCAGTTGAACTTAGGGCTTACAGCTTCAGCTTTGAAGTGTAAGTAGTAGTGGCTTTTTATTTTTACGGGATGGGGTTGCTAGCCTCACTCCCAAACTCCCCTCTCTACCGGCCTGACAACCAGTTTAGAGAGGTTTTAGGAATGCTTCAGCAGAGGATCGAAACCTGAACCACTTGCTTAGTTGGCAAGCGTTCTACCGCGAAACCAGCGACGAACTATTAAAAAGCCATGGATCTAGGTTTTATGTTTGTTGGCACTCACTGGTCACCAAGGCACATCTGCGATCTGAAGGAAGCCCCATCAGATTCGAACCCGTGTCACTCAGTGCTGCAGTCAGAGATATTAACACTAAGCTTCTTGGACTTGTTGTCTGAAATAAAGCTTTATTAATATTATTTTTGAAAGTGGTCATTCTCCGTTGGCACATGGGATGCTAAAACGAACGCTTTTGTGGTGTTTTTGATTTCCTATTTGGTGTTATCTGATGAACAAAAATCTTTTTTTATTGCTTCATGTTCCCAGTGGAATATAGGGATTTAAGCTAGAGGCTAGATGTTTCTGTACAATGTTTATTTTTACAGGATGGGTTGTTAGCCTCATACCCAACCTTCGCTCTTTACCAGCATTGTTTTTTTTTTATTTCTGGCTTAGCGAGGTGAAGAAGTGCGTCCCTGGCAGTCGAACCCCGGACTATGTGCATGATCGGCGGCAGTCCTAACCACCATGCCACCGATGCACAATGGACAAAAATAGCAATTATTAATCTAAGAATATTCTTTTCAATAACTTCGTCTTTTGATTTTATAGTTATATAAGTATATTAGATATATAATAACTTTGTGTTTATCAGTCCCACCAAGTTCTACGATTAGCGATATGTGAATTCAAATTCATTTCTTCGCCTACATAAGTCTGGTGGCGGAAGACATGAGCATTTATTCACTTCATCAGACATTTAACGCAGATTCATATAGTTATCAAGTGACGGTCAAGTTAAACTTTAAGCACCAGTAAGTACAAGTGGATTGCAACCGCACCAATGACCTTGAGACGTTCAGTGTGCAAGTCAGCGAAACCTGATAAATAGTGTTGTAATCACGAATAAAATCTGCCTAACGAAGTATCATGTTCTTAAATGAGATATCTGGCAAGTTTCAGGTTGGCTTTGGGAAAGATGAAGTTAGGGTTTGGGCTGAGGACAGGTTAGGGTTAGATTAAGTTGAGGGCAACATTACGATTGGTCTGACCTAGATTGAGGTTGGTTTGCGGATATTTTCACATTAGGTTTACTTTAAGGAGAAATTAGGGTTAGAAGACTTAAATAATTACATGCATAGACTGTGACTCAATTACTCTGTTAGTACTCCAATCCGAAACTGAGAGGTATTTTTGTCACACGTTAGAGAAAGATAACCTGTGTAAGAGTTTCATGACCTCTTATTCATTATTTTCAAGAATATATGTACTTTATGCGCAAAACTCGTCTTAATCGTATGTTTGGTGCGTCCAAGTTCATTTGTCCATTGGTACTTACTGATGCTTAAAGTTTAACTTTGCTCCAGTGACACAGCAAAATGTGTATTTCCCCTCTAGATTTCGTTATTATTAACAAGGATAAGGTTGCAATTTTGTTTAACTTCACAGAGTCACTGGTAAGATAGCAAACTCATCTTAATCACGGTTTCTAGAATGATTTGATTCTTTTGTCATATGCTATCCGATTCCCTGCTGATTGAGTCGTGTCTTCCTGTCGCCTAATATTTCGTAAATGATTCTTTAATAGCTACAAATTTTCATTGGAACAAAGAAAGAACGAACATATTTGCGGGGATAATACAAACTCATTCTATTTTTGTTCTTTTCCATTTTGTGTTTGGTTTCTGTTGCGTAACACTTTGCCTGGTTTCGGTTTTCACTCACTGGGTTAAAATCACTATAAAGCTTTTAAATCTTTTTAATTATTTATGTTACAGTTTTACTTTCCTCTCCCATCTTTACGAACTTTCTATAAAATTATGTATAAATTCAATACACGATCCAAAAATCAATATATCGCAAGGCAGCATTAACGGAACAGTTTACCAACTTCCAGAGCTTCGGCCCACTGATCCAAAAGCAAAACCTAGTACATGCATTATATTCAAGGATACGAAAAATGTGTTCAGAAGACATTATAGAGGAAGATTTAAATTTATTACGTGATACTCTACTAAAGAACGGATATCCATCAAGATTCATAGACAAAAACATCAAAGAAAAGCCTCCGTCGCCAAAACTCCCAACCGTTCCTAAGAAAACTCTCTTCATGAACCTGAAATTCAAAGGTGACATTCAAGCTGAAATTCCTAGAAACCACCCTTCTAAATGTTTGAAGAAGATATTTCAAGCAGCCACCTCACGCGTCATGTTCCTCAGCAGACAGTTAATCCACTCTTACGTCAAGTATAAGATACTGCTTTTGGCCACCTCAATGTGTTTCTATCAGTTTATTTATTCGTGTGGAGCAAAGTATATCGGTCGTACGCAACGTCAACTTCACAAACGTACTCTGGAAAATAGTCCAGCTTGGTTATCCAGAGGAAAACAGAAGAATGTCAGCAGCTCCATCCTCGAACACCTGTCATCTATGGATATCGAGCACCCCATCATGAATGCTTCACAATGCCATACAGAGTCCCTCAGTATCGTACAAAGGGACTTTGCATACACCATCTGTACATAGCTGAATTACTGGCTACTCGGGATCTGGAACCGGATCTCCGCATTCAAAAGCACCTTTACATTCCCCACCCTACCGCGGCCAGAGTAATGTTCTCACCATAATTTTGCTTCCTTGATTCTATAAGTTTATTATTATTATTCTCATCATCCTAATTTTATTATTACTCTGCTACTACTTAATAATAACATTACGTTTTCATACAGATTTTATAAAAGCACTTTATCGTCTTTTAACAAATTCTTATCCACTCTACACAACTATAATAACTAGTTATTTTCCCAGACTAATTACGTCATGCCAACTTCTGCTACATTTTTCTAATTTCCAGACTACACCTTACATTACGTAATGCGCTTTCGAGAACAAATTTTACCAGTATCCGATTGGTCTTATGAATTCTTTATTAAATATTTTGATGTAGCTATATTCTTTGAGCTGGATAGTTTATTTGAGAAGCTTTCATTGCCCTACTAAGTAACATCTTCAGCGCAAACTTAAATTCGCTGAAGTGAGCTTTTAAATTTCTCCATGAGTTTATTATTCATCCCTTCTGGTGACCTTGAAGGTGATCGGGTTTTTAGTGTTTCCACACCATCTAAGCTACTTGTATTTGTATTGATTGATTGTACGGCTTATGAAAGTGAATCGTCGAAAAGAAAATTTTCTTCGTTGTTTACTTCTTTGTATTACGATTCACTATGAGAATATTTCGTCCATTAAGTTCATTTTGTTTCTCGGTTTTGTATTCTGTCTCTGTCAATGTTTGTTTCCAGTCGAAACCTGAACTCCAGCTCGCGCATTGTTTAATTATACCATAAATAGTTACTGTTTTTAACACTGAATAATTTTATTTACTTTAATTATTTCAGACTGGTGTGGCACATACTTCCTATCTATAACTCGACGTCACTGTGATAAAAGTATGCTCAGTCAGATCTGTAGGGGACTTTATAGACAGCTTGGTAACAGAACAAATATTAAAATAAAAATCCAAGTTAATGAAGTGATAGTGTAACATTATAAAAGATACAGTTAACGAGTTATAGAAATTATTGGTAACTTGGTGATATAGTTGAAGTCCACGGCTACAAGTTATTAGTATAATCCAAAATAGTGCCCACCACTGGAGTCGTATCTACTGGAAGAAGCTATGCACAGGCTGTAGAATAGTCTTTGGATGAGAAGTTTTGGCGAAATCCAGAGGATACAATGCGGTTAGTAGTGAAACAAGTAGACAGTATGGAGCTGTGAGAAGATGAAGCGTCGAGCAACACACTACATTTTAGGCTGCACTGCAGAGTTATGCATATTTTACAATGAATCGTTTTAAGCAAATGTTATGTACAAAATTCCCATTTTTAACATCTAACAAAATACTGCACAGTCATATTGTTCCAGACTTCACAAATCTGTTGTAACTTATATTTTGATATTGTTTAAGATGTAAGCGGTTGACAAGAATCTATGATTTAAAACTATTTTGTAATAACTTGCAAATATGCTCGTTCTTTCTATGCTCCAACAAATCAAGGGAACCGATTGTGTGAAGCTCTTGTTTTTTTTAAAATATTTCTATTTATTTTATTCTTTTACGTTCGCAGTGGAATATGGGGATTCAGGCAAGAGCTCTGAAGTTTCAGTAGCAGCGGTGTTTATTTTTACGCGATGAGGTTGCTAGCGACATGCCTAACCTTCCCTCTTTACCAGTTGTATCAGCAGCTCAGCGAGATAAAGGAGTGCGTGGATGGTAAGCATTCTACTGCTGTGCCACCGATGCACAATTTGTATATATAGCACTATTCTGCCATTTATCTATTTTCCACTGTTGAAATCTTTCCCACACGTACACCATCACTTTCAGTTACACTGTACATCCCACGAATATTTGTAGGCCTTAACTTTAATTTTGAACTGCACTTTAGTAAAGACGTCTTCTATTGAAGAGTTAATTTGTAAGGATTTGATTTGTTTTTCGAGTTTTATCACGTATTGACATTAGGGATTACTGGACAGCTGTTTCGTCCTAATTTGGTTCCCCCCGATGACAATGACTGATGGTTGCACTAAAATCTCCAATTGGTAGAAGTTAGAGTTCATGGGCTAGCCACTGAATCAGATCCCAGTGGTTGAATGATATACAAGCTTAACTTGTAACTGGAAGAGCCTGCTTTCGAACCACGGCGGTGGTTGAGTACTGCCGATGACTTTTACTGCTTACACTAGTTTTATAACTGATGAAATTCACTACCTTTCATGACATTAATTTCTAGTGTTGTTTTATTTTTAAAATTTGTATGCAGCAGAATAGAAACCAATAAAAAATCGAAGTCATACTATTCCTCAAATCTCTTTCTAGTCTGATTTAAATTTGTTAAGGGAAAATGATGAATACTTAATTAAGATAGACAGAAGTAAAATAGGGATATGACAGAGTTCTTCATTCATTCATTCATTCTCAAAAAATTAGTCAAAAAGTCATTATTATCTGCAAAGCTTGTGTTTCAGTCTCTTTATTTCAATGACCTCTTAAAACGAGAATAAAGGCTAGACTTATTCTGTCACTTGAAGGTGTTTTAAATGATATTTGTTGCACTAAAAAGGCGCTCACTTTGATTTGAATGTGAGAGATGCAGTTTGAGATGGCAAGGCAGAATATCACCTGTTTTAGTTTGTATTTCTGTACAAAAGTTCACGGATAATTGGTGTGATCTTGCTGTATAAATCGATATCTTGACAGTAGCTGTTAATTGTTTGTGCTATAAACTGATTTATTTCCGTAATAATGAAAGCTCAGAAGGATTAGATGGTTGGGGCAATTGGCAGGATGCCTTAGCCACACGTAGGTTTCGTGCTAGTTGGCGCTCACCAGTCAACAAGGCAAATCTGCAACCTTGAAGGAACTCATATCCCGTCTAAGAGTCGAACTCGCGTTACACGTTACAGATGAGCGTTGCTGACCAGTGAGTGCCAGCTAGCACGAAACCTACGTCGAGCAAAGCTTCCTCTGGCCGATTGCCTCCAACCATCTAATATCAACAACCTACAGTGCACGATGATGGCGAGCCACATAGCTAGCATGGTGGCCACATTGCATACGTGACTGATAGAATTCAGTCTGCACCAAACAGAGGACTAGACACATTACACTATTTGCTAACGAGTGTCCAATCAAAAGTTCAGAAGTAATTGTCTTCTCAAAAACATTCTTCTATGCAAGCATTAAGACAGGGAGATATCTGGATTAAAAATTCTTTAATATTTCTTGTTATAACATTTGCAATGGTTTTCTCTTTCAATGTTCATACTATAAAATCAGCGATTCTTAACTGACGCTCATCAGAACTTTCTATGAACCAAACAGGTATCTGTAATCTTTCATAGTTCTTATTGTTTGACAATTTGATGAAACGAGAGGAAAAGTCTGAATTTGAGCTCATTCAATTTACAAGTGATGCATTTCGTGTATCTGAACTGGTCGGTCAATCGTAGTGTACATACCTCTCCTATTTATACTTCCGAATCACATCAAGAAAAAGATTTTGTGGAGCTATCAGTATGCTTGGGGACACAATATTTCTATTTGACGTTCAGAGCATAATTAATTAGTTAATTAATTACTTATATTCAAATCAACGTAACGGCATATTCTCAAAAATGATATGGCAAGAGATATGTAGCTTCATCTGTGAACAGTTATTGTCAATGGACGTGAACATTGAACGTTTGTTTATTGGAACTGGCAGCCATTGGTGGGCAACTCGAAGGCGCGAATGGTTCGATCGCTTGCAAGTTGAATGAAGGCGGAAAGGAATACGAATAAAAGTACTTTATAACTTCATTTGTACTAAACATTTGTTTGTAGACTCTGTATTTTGTCTCGCTTTAATTGCCAAACAATAAAAATTCGTTCAAGGAATACTGGTGTTTTGGATTTAAAGTTGAAACGAAATACTTAGTCATTATCGGTTCAAATCGCCTACGTCACAATAGGAACTTAGGGCTAAGTTCCTTGACAGTTATATTGATGAATTTCTTCCTAGCTTCGCTAATTTGAGTAGGTACGGATTAGGTGACATAACACTTAGACAAATTATCTGTCAATAAATACTAAAGCGTCGAAAATATACGGTTCTACTATTATTGACATGAGAACTATATAATGTAAGCCTAACTGTGTAACAGGAAATGGTTTTTCAAAAGACCGTACACACTCTCGATTGATAACAGTTCACAAGCAAAAAATGTAGATGTAACAATGTATGTCATCTTATGTCAATCATAATACAGCATTGTTGTTTTATATAAACACATTACCAACTATTTTGAAATCTTGATGCATAGACTTTATTCAATCATTAGGATTGGTGAAATAAATGTACTGGCAATCATTCAGTTGAACACTGCATAACCCCTACTATTTACTCATCTGACATCTAGATTTGAAAACCGGAAAGTTTAAGAAGCTCTATACCTAATCATACTCCTATCGATTAAACTTTTTGCCAGCATTGATAGTTCACCTTGAATGTCGCATCGGGAGGCTTGGCAAAATCATCAGTAGTGTAACTAAGTAAAGAAGCACGTTAATAGGGTGCGAAAATATTTAAGTATCGTTCAACTTATTGAATGATCTTTCTCTGATTGTATCTGCGGTGGAGTGAGGGGGAATAAAAATTTTGTCGCACAGGCTTTTAATCTTGATGTAGTTGTGTTGTCTGAGCTGGATAGTTTATTTGAAAAGCTTTCATTGCCCTACTAGGCAACATCTTCAGCGCATACTTCAATTCATTGAAATGAACTTTTAGTCATCTCTCCTGGTGACCTTGAACTTGATTGGTTATTTCTGTTTGTTTTAACACCGTCTAGGCTATTTGTATTGTCACTGATTGTTTCCTTAACCCGAAGTTTGACCCTTTGTGTGTGAGATTTCCTTCTTATCATTTGGTAAATTTTATTTATGTCAGTGTGTCTATTAATTGCTAATTTGCTGGAATACCAGGCTTTCAAAAATCCTCTAGCATTCTTGGTGTTTCCTCTGTCTAATATATGAACGTTGGTTGTCCCAGTTGAATTGATGTCCGCGATAGTCTGTATGCAGCGTACATCCACTTGAGCTACAAATCCGCTCCATCATATCTAGACTTTTAATCCCTAGTTCTGTTGGGTTACACAGAGACCAATAAATTGTAGTAACGTAATCCTCCACCGTCATATATATTCATCATGTTTTACTGATGCTCCACTAGGATGATATTTAGAAATGAATTCATTGTTTATGAGTGACACAGTTCAAGGTGAAAATTCAGTACGGTTTCTCTTAGCAACCAAAAATATCCACATCACAATAAGTAGTCTGTTTCATTCCATAAATGTTAATCAAGAATTACTTCTGAACATACAGCTATGGCTTCGATAAATGGATTCTTATGGTTTAACCGGTATGTAGAAGATGAACTCGTAGAACAACATTAATGTCGGTTGGAATACGATAAGTAACTTTAAATGCACTAGTCATATCAACTTTGTGCTACTATCTACGAGGTATGGTAAACCAGAGCTACGAATAGATTTTGTTTATCCATTACTTAACCATGAAAGATGATTATCAAGGATACGATGATCAACCTGCCTAACTGTGTGCTTAATACAACTAGCTTGGCAAAAGCAGTCAAACTGGTAGATATACATGATAATTATGGAGTGACTTATAACTTCTGAGCAACGTTGAACATAACTTCGATGTTTTACAATTCACTCATATAAACATATGTGTTCAAAAGATGTCTAGGTAGAAGTCTGCATTAGAGATATTATGAAACATGGAGATGGATTAGATACTGGCTGAAGAGGCCGCTGAGTGACATCGCGCCTCAGGCCAACGCTCGAGTGGTACTCGAAAGGGAAGCCGCGAGTGGCACGTCCAAGGGTGATATGGAGGAGATCGTGTGAAGAGGAGCTGAAACAGTATGGACTAACATGGATGCAGTTGAAAAGTTCAGCAGTAGACAGAAACAAGTGGAGATGTGCAGTTGAAGCCCTATGTTCCACCAGGAACCCAAGGGAACAATAATAATAATAATGAAACATTATCACATAAAGCTTCAGGTCTGATCTTTAAAATTCCAGTAGCACTGATGTTTCTTTATACCTGGTGAGTTTGCTAGCTTTACTCCAAACCTTGCCTCTTTAACAGCCTTACTACCAACTATGCGAAGTTTAAGTGTGCGTCTGCCTCGGATAACATGCATGATTGGCTAGGATTCTACCGCTGTACCACAGATACGTTAGTATGTCAGAAACTGCGTAACATATAATACAGGGAAATATACTGCGGATATTTACACTAGATTTAAAATAGTTGAAAATGAAAACCAAAGTATATCTAAAACAAAACTGGTTCTTTTAAAATCTTATCAATAAACAGTGAAGACTATATTTTAATTATATATATATATATATATATGTATATATATATATATATATCATTAATCATTACAGTTGCATTTTCTTCAATTCTCCTTCTGTTCATCACAGCTGGATGCTTCTGTATAACACAATGAAAAAGTAAGTCTTTTCTCGATTGATAATAAAAGGTGTACATGCTGGGTTGAATGTAGACACAAGCAAAATTTCAAAATGAAATGAACAAAGCATCCACTAATAATCTTAAAGAATCAATTTGTAGGAAAGTAACACATTGCCAAGCTATTTATCACAACTTGACATTAGTCAGATTATACTACGTTTTAGAAACTGCAAGTCATTGAGAATATTACGTGTTAAAGCTACTAAATTAGATTGTTTGTGGCTGTCGTCAGATGTGCTTAAAAACTTGGTGTTTGGAACGATGAGTGATGGGCTGGAGTCTCATTGGAAGTGCCACTACCACTCAGTGGGGTATACCTAAGTGAAGAATTCCAAATTCGATGCCTGAATTCCACTGCTAGCCAACATCAGCTTGCTAGTAACAGACTGTAGGGAGAAGTTGCTAATTGTTCTGATGAGAAGTGTTGAACAGTGAGGTTCATCAAGTTAGGTGTGAAGGAGAATGCTCTCCAATGTAATTGGCTGACAGTGGAGTCAATGAGAGGTTGGCATTTGAGAGTCATGGAATTTCGCCTCAGTGACAAAATGATCAACTGGTTTGCTTTGTAACTTGTAGGTCCTCAGTTCGATCCCCAGTGAGGTCATTTCCCAAACGAGGAAACAGCTGTCTATTCGGTTCTCTGACTAGTATCAGCTCATGATCTAACTGAAAACCAAGTGACATCATGTTGATCATCAGGCGTCGTCTAAAAGTCTGTCGACAATAGCGGAATATTTCGTTCTCATAAAATCAGTCAAAATAATTTCGTCAATAAGAATTCATATATCTATGAAGGTAAGAAAAAAGTTAAACTAATCGACTCTTCTGCTTGTACTTACATAATACTTAGGCTTCAATCAATGTCTATCAAGGAGAGGAACACACTTTCATTTGATGTCACGTCAGGGAAACTTCATTCACATCTGTGATGAGTGGTCTTAATCACACGACGTTGTGTGGTCAACTTAATTCTGAATTCTTCCCTGAAATGCGTTTAGTCACTTTAATGATGTTCTACCTAGTTGCCTAAAATTACAAGAACATAAACTACATCTATTGGAATTAAGCAGTTAGCAAAACCCTACTGCTATTCCACATAAACCTTCACTAAAAATAGCCAAGCAATGTTCGTGAGAGAGATATGTGGCACAAGAAGAGTAAAATTATTCTGTATATAAACTAAATTTCTAGATTAAAACGTTTTTGAGTAAGGCGTTGCATTCAAAACAAAACTTATAACGATATCCAGTCCATAACACTTGTCCCACTAAGTGATGAGTTCAATAAACAAATCAATATAGAAGTGTTGATTTTCAGGGATTTGATTGGTTTCAGGATTTCATCATAAGCTGATATGGGTAAAAGAACCATTGGAAGACCTGAGAGTACTGGACAGTTGCTTCCTCCTAGTTTCGGACTCTTCATCAGTACGCACCCACTGAGATTCCAGTCCTGGGTTTTTCAGTTCACATTCTTCTCTTTGTTATTTATTAGAGCAAAGCGATTCTTGCAAGAGTTTGTTTGTAGGGATTTAATTAACAGAAGTTAGAAATCATGAGCCAGTGAGTCAGGCCCCAGTTGCCAAGCGGTCTACGAGCTTGCCTTGTAACAGGAAGATTCTGAGTTCCAACTCCTGTGGAGGGCGAATACTGATGATGAGTCCCCAAATGAGCCAACAAAATAGCTGTCCAGTACACCCCCTGGTTGATTTTCAGTGGTTCTCTAGCTGGTATCAATCTGTGATCAAACTTGAAACAAATCAATAATTTCCTACAAAGAAACTCATGAAATTTGAAAAGATTTTGCAACTGACTTTCTCTTGAATATACAAGTATGAATAAGAAACTTATATTCATATTCCTTTTGTCAGTGGACCTATGAGCAACCTTCAAAGTCTAACAGAAAGAAAACATTTACGTCATATTATATTTCAATTTTTTCGTCCCTAAACACAGTGAGTTTTAAGGGGAGGCAAAAGCGGAAATATTTCATTTGTTCAACTCCGATTCGTTAAATATTAGACTTTTGCGTCAACGAATGTTGTTTGAACATAATTTTTGTGAAGCTGCACTAAACGTCAAGTATAGAATAACTTTACAAGCTCTACAACCTCGCCTAGTTTACTATCTGATTCCAAGACCTAAAAGACGGAAGAGTGGGCGTAGAGCTAGCGAAACCACTCCGTAATAACTTCATTGCTATTGAAAATTAAAAGCAAAGAAGAAGCAAACTTAATCTCTTCGGGAATTAAGATGGATATATGATGGCGGTGGGTGAGAGTCATCGAGGAGCCAGCCGACTAAAGCCACATCTTTCTATGAAAGCAAAAGTGAGTTTAAGAAAATAGAATACCTGCACTTGAAGGCAGAAGAAAATCAGGCATAGCATATTATTATTATTATTGTGCCCTTGGGTTCCTAGTGGAACATAGGGCTTCAACTGCACGTCTCCACTTGCTTCTGTCTTCTGCTGTTCTTTTCACTTGCGTCCATGTTATTCCATACTGTTTCATCTCCTCCTCACACGATCTCCTCCATGTCACCCTTGGACGTCCCACTCGCCGCTTCCCTTTCGGGTTCCACTCGAGGGCTTGACGCGCGATGTCACTCAACGGCCTCCTCAGCAAGTGTCCAATCCATCTCCACTTCCTCCTGCATATTTGTTGGGCGATTGGTTCCTGTTTCGTTTGTTCCCATAGCTTCTTGTTTGTGATTCTTTCTGGCCATCTAATCTTCAGTATGGAGCGAAGACAGTTGTTGATAAAGGTCTGCAACCTGTTGAAAATATTCTTGGTGACCCGCCAAGTTTCTGATCCGTAAAGCAAAATTGACTTCACGTTTGTATTGAAAATCCGAATTTTGTTTTTGATGCTGGGATGAGTGACGAAGATTTCCAGATTGGTTTCAGGTTGATGAATGTGTTTCTCGCCTTCCCGATTCTCGATTTGACATCCTCGTCCGTTCCTCCTGTGGTTGAGACAATACTCCCTAGATAAGTGAGTGAATGAAGTGACCTCTTTCAAATCCCTCCCGTTGATGGTGATTGACACTGGATGTTGCTGCTGTTGTTGGTTGGTTATTTTCATAACCTCCGTCTTGTCTATGTTCACCTGGAGTCCTGTCTTTGCTGATTCTTCGACCAGTTTGTCGGTTTTTGCTTGTAAGTCTTCGATTTTGTGTGGCATCAAACATAAATCATCCACGCGCGAAATCCAGGTCTTCTAGGTTATTCACGTCGGTCCAGGATATCCCTGTCTTCTCGTTTCCCACTGTCTGACGCATAATCCAGTCCACCACAATTAGGAATATCATTGGTGATAATAAGCACCCTTGTCTGACTCCTGTGTTTACTCCAAACGCTTCGCTGAGTTTTCCGTTGTGGATCACTTGACATGTGCCGTTGTCGTACAGTTGTTGAATAAGGTTGATGAATATTTGGGGTACGCCGTAGTACTTGGGTAGTTTCCAAATTACTCCGCGGTCAACGCTGTCGAAGGCCTTCTCAAAGTCTATGAAGTTGAGGTAGAGATTTGATTGCCATTCCATGCTTTGTTCGATGATAATGCGTAGAGTTGCAATTTGGTCAGAACATGATTTGCCTTTCCTGAATCCAGCTTGTTCTGGTCGGAGTTCTGTATCCAGCGCGTCCTTGATTCTCTCCAGGATGATGCGACTCAGGATTTTACTTGGCGTCGACAGGAGCATGATTCCTCGCCAGTTCTTGCAGAGTCCCAGGTCGCCCTTCTTTGGTAGTTTCACCAGGTAACCTTTCCTCCAGTCAGTAGGCACCTTTCCCTCTTTCCAGATCTTTTGCAATAATGGAGTCAGCATATCTGCTGTCGTTTCTGGGTCCGCTTTCAGTGCTTCCGGGGGTATTCCATCTGGTCCAGCTGCTTTTCCAGCTTTCAGAAGCTTGATTGCATTCATGACTTCAGTTTTCGTTGGAGGGTTGGTGTCAACTTGTAGTTGTGTACGTGCTGTTGTTGGTATTACTGGACGGGTTGTAGGTGGTGGTCGGTTCAAGAGTCCTTTGAAGTGGTCCGCCCATTGTTTAATCTGTCTTTCTTCTTTGGTAATTGGGTTCCCTTGGCTGTCTTTTATAGGTTTCACTTGTGTTGATCTCTTCCCGGATAGAGACTTGGTTATCTGATATAGTGTCCTCAGGTCCCTTTTGCCTGCTGCCTTCTCAGCTTCAGTAGCCAGGTTGTCGTAGAATTGTCTTTTGTCCTTCCTGGCACTCTTCTTCACTTCTTTGTCCAGTGCTGTGTAAGTTGAGTTCAGCGTCTCTTTCTCTTGTCCATCTTTGCATTGAATCATTTTCTCTTTCACTTTTCTCCTCTCCTCTATTAGTTTCCAAGTGTCTGTTGAGAGCCATTCCTTGTCTTGTTTCTTCTTTCTTCCTAAAACCGTTGAGCACGTTTCGTTGAAAATTACCTTCAGAGAGTTCCAATGGTCTTCCACGGATGATTCCTCAGTGGTGCCATGTAGTGTTTCCTGCTTTGCTCTGACAGTTGCAGTGAAAATGTCCTGTGTGATTGTGTCCTTCAGTTTGTGAGTGTTGAACTTGCATTGTGGCCTATCCCCAGGTATCCTCGAGGCTTTCAGCTTCACCTTGAAAGTCCCTTGTACCAGATAGTGGTCTGAACCCACATCTGCTCCTCTCCTCGATCTTGTGTCCAGTAGGCTCAGTCTCCACTTCCTTGAGATTGAAATGAAGTCTATCTGATTTTTGGTGTGTCCATCTGGTGAAATCCATGTTGCCTTGTGTATATCCCTGTGTTTGAACACACTGCCACCAATCACCAAATCATTGAAGGCGCAGAAGTCTGAGAAGAGTTCACCATTTTCGTTCATTTCACCGAGGGCCTCACGACCCATGGTGAGTTCTCTTCCTGTATTGTCTCCTCCCAGTTTCGCATTCATGTCGCCCATCAGGATTTTGATATCGCTCTTTGGGACGTTGTCCATTACTATTTGTAGTTGACTGTAGAAATCCTCCTTCTTCTCATGTTCTGAGGCGTTTGTAGGCGCGTAGCACTGAATGATTGTAACCTTTTTTCCTTTTGAGTTGAACCTGGCTGTCATTATCCTGGAGGAGATTGGTTCCCACTGCATGAGAGCTTTAGCCGCTGTTGGTGACATCATGATGGCTACTCCCTCGGTGTGCTCGTGGCTGTCCTCTGGGTGACCGGAGTAGATTATTGTCTCTCCAGTTGATAGTTGGCTCCTTCCACATCCGTTCCATCTGCTCTCGCAGATTCCCAACACTTCTATTCTATATCTCCTCATTTCTCCGGCTACCTGAGCAGCCTTCCCAGCTTCGTACATTGTACGAACATTCCACGTCCCCATCCTTATTTTCGCTTTCATCGAAAGAAGGCACATCGGCTGACTGGCTTCCCGAAGGCTTTCACCAGCCCGCGTCATTTCACTTCCCCGATTCCAGCGAAAAATAAGGTCACTATTTGTAATTTTAGAATTTTGAATATATTTGTGCGTTGAAGTTTTAGTAGCAATTTGGTTAAGTTTTGGGGGTGGAGTTGCTAGCACCACGCCCCAACCCTCCCTCTTTATCCGGGCTTGGGACCGGCTAGAATACTAGTGACCTAGTAATCTAGGCGAGGTTCAGGCATAGCATAGAAGTCCTAGAAAAGACAAAAGACACCGTTATCACACGCTGGCAACTGAAGCAGAACAGACTACAGGTGAAAGGAAACCTCGAGACATTATATCAGATAACCGAGGATGAAACCAGTGAAAGATAGTGAAGGAAACCCAATTATCAAAGAGGTGGGAGAGAGGAGGGGCAGATCATTTCAAATGACTGTCAAGTCGATCACCACTTGAGACGACAAAAAATACCACCCGTAAACAGAGGACTGCTAGTGAACACCAACCCTTACAATAAAAAGGAAGTCTTCATTGCCATGAAGTCACTAAAACTTGGGTAAACAGCAGGACCAGATAGAATTTCGCCAGAGGCACAGAATGCGCACCTACAGACCACAGCAGAGAAGGTCACTCCATTATTGCAGGAGGTTTGGAAGGAAGGAAAAGTACCTACCGGTTGGAATAAGGGCCACCTCGTCAAACTGTCGCAGAAGGGTGACTTAAGCTTTTACAACAACTTACGCGACATGATGTCTCTGACGATTCAAAGCAAGATATTAGGCCGCATCATCCGAGAGGGACCAAAAGATGCGATGGAAGGGAAACTCTGCACTGGAAAAGCAAATCAGATCTCATTGTGACACTCGTCGTCATTATAACTCAATAGAGCGTAGAATGGCAGTCATCTCTGTACTTCAGCCTCATCGACATTGAGAAGGCCCTCGACAGCATCAGCCATGAAGCCATTTAACAGCTGCTTCAACACTATACAGTGCCACAAGCCACAAGCTTATGTCGCGTCAGTGTTTCTGTATGATTCACAGACTTGGCGTATACTATGCCTCACAAAAAGCATTCCCAACATGCTGACTTTAATCAGCTCCTCTAGACTGAACCCCTAAGTTCCACTGGGAACGTAAAGGAAGAAAACAATACGGGTTGAACACTTGCGCTGAGTGTCAAGAAAACCATTTCCAACAGGCTACTTCAGACTTTTATCAGCAGCTGCCATATTCACTGGCTACATACTGAAGATCAATTGGCCAACCGGCCGGTCATAAAGAATCAGTAACTCTAAACTCCGGAAACAAACCAACCAAGAGATGATCGCTCAACAAATATGTAGCAGAAAATGGAGATGAATTGGTTGGGGGTACGTTGAGGATGCCATGGGGTGACATCGCGCTCAATGCGAGGCATCGCTCGTGTGGAATTCCAATAGGAAGTGACGAGTAGGTCGTCACATAGATGGTGACTTTGAGGAGGTCGTGTAACAAGTTGGATTATGGGCAACCATGGAGCTAGGTAGCTGAAGCGGACGTCAGAAAATGTAGATGTGTTGTTAAAGCCAGCCCTTTGTTCCATTCGGAACTCAAGAGAATAATAGTAATAATATCAATTGTTGTTGTCATCATATAAGAATTAGTTTGAACAAAACGAACAATCACATAAGACTATATGCTACTGATTGGTCAAGATGAGTAGTTTTATACTACTAATACCAACCAGAAGTGCTTGTTAGCCAGACTGAGATTACCTAAACACCAGACGATCGTTTAGCTCGTTTGGGATTGAGTTCATCAGTGTTATATTTATTTCTCATTTATGTGCTTCGAAATTCAGTGGAGATTCTGATTAATAGCAACTGAAAGTATAATTCTCACCTCGTTTTAAAAATCATTATAAAAAGAATGAATCATTAAGGCATGGTAAATTTCCCTATTTAATCATTTATTTTATTCATACATCATTATTCTTATTCTGTATTTACTTTAAAATAAAAAGGAGAGAGAGAAAACAAATCGTTTGACTTTTCCAATTTCAATTTATTTTTTTTATCAAAACGTTATTCATTTATTTCTCTATCAAATTAGTATTGTCTTTCAATGGATAGCTTAGAGTTTTTATAAGCATAGATGACGTAGACATAGGCATAACAGATACTTGATTTAATGACGAATTCATCCATAATTTCAACTTCTCATCACATTTATCTAAACCCAACTGGTCAATAATCCATTGGAGATTGGAGTGGTCGGAGTTGTTCTATAATTTTATATAAAGAAGGCAAAGCAAAAGAGAATATTTATATAATGGTTTAGAAGTAAAAAAGAAGCTACCATTCTGGGCCTCATCAGTGTGCATCTACCAATTCACCTACTCGTGTGGAGCTAGGTATGTATGTCGGCCATAACCAGCACTTGCTATCCAAACGTATTATCCAACACTTACCTTCATGGTTTTATAAAGGGGAAAATAGGTCCCTCACCGAAGCTGTATTCTGGAACACCTGGTTGGGTCAGGTTAGCTCCAAGCTAACCCACAATGTAGCTTCAAAGTCAACTACAGAACATGTGGGGAACTTACTAAAAGGGTACGACTCAAATTTGTCCAATACAAAGAAGCGATGGCGATTCACATACTTAAATCTGAACTCTGCATACAAAAGAAGTTTGTTCTGTCATTAAATCTACAATGGACGTGATCTATCTTAGCACCAAATGAGTACTGCTGAAGAGTCCCAAGCTAGGACGAAACAGCTATCTAGTACTCCCAGGTTTTCCAATGGTTCTCCAACCGATATTAGCATATCATGAAATACTGTATCCAATCAATCAAATCCCTACAAACTAATACTTGAATACGTAGTTTTCGCTTTGTCTTTCTTTTGCTTGTTTGTTTCTTAATTGTATAATATCTCTCCCCACACCCCATATGAAACCTCTACGCCTTATTACCACTGTTGTTAATTTGACTTTTGTTCAATTTTAATTTTAGTTGAGCTCTACTGAACTAGATTAAGCAACTCAACTTGCATATATATTCTTATTTTAATTTAATGTTAGATTTTTCCGTCGATTGATTGCGCAGAAGTGCTCGGTTTCAGGTTGACAGGGTTGTGCAGATGCTTCGACGATGTCTGGGTATGTAATCAGAAGTTAATTAGTGGGTGGTGACTAGCAGTGGAATACAGGATGTGCATTTCGCTCTATTTGGGACTCCGGAATGCAGGTATATCCTGGATTCCACAGTTAGTCGCCACCCACCAAAAGACTTCTACTAAACTATATTTTGAAAGATGTACTGTTATCAGGCTATTACAATACACAAAATTATTTGTGCACAAGTTTCAACCTACACTGAAAGTGTACGATGTGAATAGTTCCGTAGAATCCTGTCTACTCCCTATTTGGTTTTGAGTAGCACATGATAAAACTCAACAAAACAGTTAACTGTCAAATAAACCTAGTCTTTATTAAGCAGTGAATCATGAGAAAATAAAATGAACCAACCAACAGCTTGTCACTGAAATAAAAAAGAACTGTTGTTTATTAATGGTATCATTGCGTTAAAAGTAAATATGTTGATGGATTTAGGTTCGTTTATCAACTAAGGAGAACTTTTCTAGTGTTGAACTGTAGAGATTCGATTGGCTACAAGACGGATTCCACCTCAAACTGACATAAGTTAGAGAAATAGTGAAAATCAGTGGGCAATGGATATCAGTCTTGTCTTGGTTAGGTACTCTTTAGATGTGAACACCCACAACCCCTCCGGGGATAGAGCACACAACCTTCAAGCTGAGAGGTGCATCTGTAAATATTCAGCCACCTGGCTGGAACTCAACAACCCGTGATTTCTTATTTCAGTTAGCTCAAGATATAGTGCCACCGATTTCCAACTCCATCAGAGAGCAGAAATGAAAATTTCCGGATGGTAAAGTTCCAGCCTAGTGGCTGAATAATCGACAGACGCGTATCATAACTTGAGTGCACACCAGTGAGGTGTCCCAAACTAAGATTAGACTGCCGTCCAGTGCTCCCTAATTTTCAATAGTTTTTCTCCTAATGTTGGTTCACAACGAAGTGTATTTTAAAAATTCTGTGTCTCACATATACAGCTGCCATATGTATGAAAATGGGATAGTCTGAGAAGAAACAGTGACTGTCTTTCTAGATTTTTCAAAAGTCAGAAAATTATTTTTTAAGCAATAGTTGCATTTCCTATTTTTCAGTCTACTTAAACGTGAAAACAGATATCAGTTCGGTTGCTTTGATTTTTCCTGTAATTTGTATATCTGTGTGCTGGTCAAGGTCGGTGACACAGCGGTTGGGACTCTCGCCGACCATGCACATGGTCCGGAGTTCAAGCCCCCGCCGACGCACACCCGATATCTATGGTCGGCCTGCAAAATTTGGGCTACCGATATCACATGCTGAAAATCGCATACTTGTACCCAAAATACAGTGTGGAATCAAGCTTTGTTCAAAAAAATCTTATATAATAAGCATGTCCTTCAACAACCAACAAATGCAAACCTTGAAAACTCACCTGTGTTTTACACAAGGAAATCAAAAATATTGATAGGATTAGTACAATTTAAATTTTTTTTAAACGCGAAATCGGAGACGTGATGTTAAGCAAAATATTTCAGATAGTAAAAATCCTAAAAGCATGAATACATCTCTATCTGTAACAATTGGCATAAGTTGGAATCTTCAAAAGATATTAATCAGTAATTCCAAAGATCTCATAATTAGTTGACAGGATGACCTATATCTTCACATGTGTAGGTTTCGTTTCAATGTAACAATCCAAGTTCTACTACATCCACTATAATTTCTTGTTATTCATCCCTTGGGAGCGACGTTTAACTGTGGCAGCCCCCTCAGTACACGCCCTTGACCTTGAACAATGACTCAGAGTTATTGGTGGTTTAATCAAGACGAATTATACCGTCTTGCTCAACGAGTTCCAGGAAGACTGAGAAGTGCTTGATTACTGTGTGAATAATGGACTAATTGAAGTTACTAAAGCATGCGTTTGTGAAGAAAGCTTGAGGCGAAAACTGATCATGTTGAGGAAGTGGGATTCCTGGGTAGATTAAAGAACAGAAATAGGAGTGGAGATGGATCTCAGAACTCCATGGTCCATAGTCATCTTTTACCAATTCTGAGAATACATTGTTCCTTCATTCTGACTGGTTGTTCAAGGTCAGTGACAAAGTTGGTCCGGTAGATGCTATTGATTAGCTTAGGCTCCCTTGGTTTATAAGTGGAAAGCAGGACTTCAGCATCACGTCACCATTTGACCCTGTTCTTTACAATTTGTTTTAGTTGGTTCTAGGACTATCCACAAGCTTGCATTTCTTCTTTACATGATCTCTTTCATGTCATCCTTGAACACACTGCCAACTCTTTGCCTCCCAATTCGGGATTTACTGGAGCGATGAGTTGACACTTGATACCATTCAAAGGTCTGTTTTATGTGTCTGTGCAATCCATCTCAATTTTTTTGCATATTTGTTGAGTATTATGTAATTAGCTAGTTCACTGCCAGAGTTGCTTGTTGCTTTCGATAGGTTGTTCAGCCTTCCGTATGAAGTCAAAGAAAGCATATGCTGATGAACGTCCACAGTAGCCTATTGGAAATGATTTCCTTGATGCGCGTGCACTAATTTAATACTTGTGATTTAATTTCGTATCTTATTCGTTGTACGAATTACTTTGGATCTGCATACTGATTTCAGAATGACAAGAGACTGTTTTGCTTTCGCCTTCCGAACTGACTGGTTTTAACTTCTTCACCTGTGTTACCTCTAGTTGAAACGATGGTGCTCAGGTTAGGGAACATCTATGAATCCCCTTTAAATGTATACTGTTGAATAAGATGCACAGGATTTCCGAAATCCTAACTGTATAACAAGACAAAGCCTACTGACTAATTTTATCGATTTTTCCCTCAGCGTTTTACTGTTTTTAGAAAGGAAAGGCACATGTCATCTGATCCCATGTTAGATAAGTTTATTCGATTATAACGCATAGCGATACACAACGTTCTATGCGCAATTGATTGCTCATAAACATACCACTGGTGTGATGAAACCGCTCACTACAGCTAAGTTACGTTTAACTGTGAACATGAATATTGTCAAAAAACAGCATTATTTTATTAAACATTGTATTCCTTCAGATGTAATTAGGTACAGTTAGTACTCTTGATTGGTATCAGCAGTTGAAGAGTGCTCACGTCAACCAATAATGCTGGTCAACCAGAGTACGGACTTTTAAACACGTTCTGTTCAGCCAAGGTCGAGCCCTCTGTCATGTACTTTAGTCGAGTCAATTTACAGAAATTCTAAACACTTTATTCTAGGCCTAGCTACTTTGGTAGACTGGTAATAGAACGCAATTAACAGTTTGTAAATGAATCATTTTGAGGCAAAATTTTACTGATATACTTTGTAAACCTAAAATATTCACATCATGATACACGTCATGGGGGTCATATGCAGTCATGATGAGCTTAGTTGTCCACTGGTGCTAGCAATCATCTAGTTGTCAATTTTTGCACCTACTATAGATTCTGGTCTGATGACATTTCTGTCTGTAGGCTTCCAAAACTGAATGTGTGTTTTGTCGTATAAAACAAAGTGGAGGTGGGTGAATAAAGCCGCCAAAAATTCCACACTCTGATTAAATACTTAAATAATTCATGACATCTAGATGACAGATTAGAAGTATTTGCATTCTAGGTGCTGATCAAATTTAAACTCAGCGCATCGTCACTACACAAAAAAGCATAGAATGGGTGTCAACTCTCATTCTACCTCAACAGCTTCGTTGACTACGAAAAGGCCTTCAACAGACAGCGTTGACTGAGAAGTAATTTGGAAACTGCTTCAACACCACAGCGTGCAGTGCGCAAGTCTTTATCAACCTCATTCAACTGCTGGCTATATGACAACGAGGCCATGTGTCAGGTGATTCACAACGGAAAACTCAGTGAAGCGTTTGAAGTGAATACAGGAGTAAGACAAGCTGGCTGACGATTATCACCCATGATGATATTCCTAATTTTGGTGGACTGGATTATGTATCACACTGTGCACAGGGAGCGAGGAGGCAGAAATACGCTGAACGACCGATAATAAGACTCTAGCAGATGTAGGTTTAGCGTATGAATGATTTCCATTTAATTTGACAAAAAACCTGAAGACTTGCAGGCGAAAACCGACAGACTGGCTGAACAGCTTAGCAGCCAGAGAAGACAGGACCCCAGGTGAACACAAAGAAGACGGACGGAGGTGACCAAGATTACCGAACAGCCAACCAACACCACCACCAACAGCAACAACAACAATCAGCACCAACCACCATCAACAGGAGAGATTTAACAGAGGTTACTTCCTTCACTCATCACGACAGGAAGCACGGTTTTAACCACAGGTCGGTGGACCAGATGAATATGTCAAAGACAACCAGCCAGCCAGAATCGGAAAGGCAAGAAACGTCTTCATCATCCTGAAACCAGTTTGGATGTCCTCTGCCCTGAACTCAGACAGCATTAAGAACGAGATTCGGATTCTCAATGCAAATGTGAAGTCAGCCAGTCATTTCTTCTACACGGGTCAGAAACTTGGCGATCGTGTCACAAAAACCATTTCCAAGAGGCTACTTTAAACTTTAACCAACAGCTTCCCACTTCGCTGGCTGGCTCCATACTGAAAATCAAATGACCAACCAGAAAGAGTTAGTACGAAGAAACTCTGGCTAGCTTGGAACAAACTAACAGGCAAGAACCGATTGCTTAACTAATATTTAGGAGAAAATGGAGATGGATTGATCGGGCATACGTTAAGGAGGCCGTCGAATGACATCGCGCTCAGTGCAGGCCATTGCTCGATTGGAATTCCCATGGGAAGTGACGAGTGGGTCATCGATGGGAGGGTAACATAGAGGAGATAGTGTGGAGTGATGGAGATGATAAATCATGGGCAATCATGAAGCTAGTCAGCTGAAAAGGACGGCAGAAAATAGAAGAAGGTGGAGATGTGTTGTTGAAGCCAGCCCTATGTTCCACTCGGAACCCAAGGGAATAATAATAATAAATTTGCATGCTATTGGTATGAGAGCATATATGACTAGAACACTTAAGCTACGAACCTCAAAATTAATTGCGATCAGGTGCATAAAACTCCTCTATATCTAAATAATTAAATTCTAGTTTAAAAATAAATTTAAACAGACTTACATCTCCATTCGATGCTATTTCATTCTTATCAGTAAATATATCCAAGTGATAAGCTGGTACTTCATATGGATCAATAAGAAGACCTCTTGTCTCCGTTGAACAGTCCGTCAAATTTTGACTGGATACATTAGACAAATGGGGAATTTGAGTAAAATGAAACCAGCCAAGAAGAAGATTTCCTTGAAGTATATAACGAAGCCATATTTTATCATCAGGCCACATATGATTATAAGGTAAGTGTTTTGTATCTACTGTAGTATCCTTGTCGGTTGTCAACGGAAACCAAAATGGATGCATTTCTTCTGTATAACATGGCCAGTTAACTGTATCACCGCAATGTTTAGGCATCCATTTTCTACAAATAAATACATGTACTTCCATACACTAAAAAAAATAACAAATAAAAATAAAATAAATATCGTTAAATTAGTTTTAAATAGACAGTAATCAAAGTTGCCGCGCCTTTCAATGTTCGAAGTTTTATATGCTTTAAAACAACTAATTCTAAAAAAAATACAGCATTTAAACAAGAAAGGTATGAAGACAAGTAGTCAAAAAGGAAATATTCGCATCTTAAGCAAACTAGTTGGCATTACTTATCATTAATGTCAATTTAAGGTTTAAGGATACCTCGTAATTACTGAGTAATCAAAAAGACAGTGTTGAAGAATTACTCAGTTAATATATGTGTTGAAAGAGTTAGAAAGAATAACAACTGTAAAATTTAAAATTAAAAGTTGTGTAGAGTAACAATTGATATGATTATGTAGGTATTCGATTTGTTTCAAGTCTGATCACAGACTGATATCAGTTGGAGAAACATTGAAAATCAACCAACAGCTGTTTCATCCTAGTCTGAGACTCATCAGCAGAATGTTAACTTGAAAATTAGTCTGATGCATACTAGTGACTGGATACAGAACGAATTTCCCTGGACTTCTATCCAGATGTCGTGATCAGTGGAGTAGACCTGATCGAGGGTGAGGGAAAATATTCGACACTGATGATATTGGCTAGCGTCAGCTGAGCTAAAATCACGAATTGGCAGCGGTTAGATTTCATGGGCTGACCAATGAGTCGGGTCCAAGTGGTTGCATGGTCTACGAGCTTGAGTTGTACTGCCAATGAGTCCTAAACTAGGCTGATAAAACAGCTGTCCAGCAGTCCCTGGTTTTCATAGGTTTTCTAACTGATATAAATCCCTGATCAAGTTTGAAATAGCTAATCGTGTTCGAAACCTCATCATTCAGTAAATAATACTTTTTGACTGTGTATATGATATATCCAATAAACAAATTAATATCGGAATCGCTCAGTTAATACAGTACAGTACACCTATTCAACGTTGAACTAACACACTTTTACATCTGATCATCTGACAGTCAAGAATTATTACTATTGTTCCCCCGGATTCCGAGTGGAACATAGGGCTGGCTTCAACAACACATATCGACTTTGCTCTATTTTCTGCCGTCCTCTTCACGATTGCCCACAATCTCTCATATCCTCCATATCACCCTCGCACCGATGACCCAATCTTAGTTTCCCATCAGGATTCCACTCCAGTGATGGTCTGCATTGAACGCAATATCATTCGATGGCCTCCTCAATGTACGCTCCATCAATCCACCTCCGTTTTCTACTACATAATTGCTGAACGATAACCTCTTGGTTGGTTTGTTTCACTGCAGAGATTCTTGTCGCTGATTATTTCTGGCCGGCTGGCTGGCAGTTTGACCTTCAGTATGGAACCAGCGATGGAGGCTGTTGATAAGGTCTGAAGTAGTTTGTTGTTTGCAAATGGTTTTCGTGATAAGATGGCCAAATTTCTGACCCGTATAGGAGAACTAAGGGATTTAACACTTGTGTTGAAAATCCCAATCTTGTTCTTCATGCTGGCTGAGGCGGAGTGCAGAAGATTTCCAAACTGGTTTCAGGTTGATGAAGGCGTATCTTGCCTTCCCGATTCTGGCTGGCTTTGACATTTTCATCCACGCCATCCACCTGTAGTTGAAACGGTGCTTCCTGTTCAGATAAATGAAGGAAGTAACCTCTGTTAAATCTCTCCTGTTGATGGTGATTGGTGCTGGTTGTTGTTGCTAATGGTTAGTTATCTTCATCACCTCCGTCTGTCTTCTCTATGTTCACCTTGAGTCCTGTCTTCTCTGGCTGCTAGGCTCTTCAGTCAGTTGGTTGATTTTCGCCTTCATGTCTTCGATTTTGTGTGACATTAAACATGAAAATAATAGTAAATAACATAAACCTCGCTAGTTTTCTAGCCAGTCTCAAGCTGAGGTAAAGAGGGAGGGTAGCGGCTAGCGACTCTACCTTACAAAACCATTCAAACTGCTAAAGGAACTTCAACGCACAAGAAAAATATGAAAAATACAAAAAATATCAAACACAATCTTATTTAACTCTAGAATCGGAGAAGCGAAATGACATATCGGGCTGGTGAAAGTGTTCCGGAAGCCAGTCAGTCGAAGTGTCTTCCTCCCATGAAAGCAAGAATAAGAATGGGTAATGTACGTACAATGTATGTAGTTGGGAAGGCTGCTCAGACAGCCATGAATGCTCTTTCGTTATACTATTCGTTAACATGGGAGTTTATTTAAGATAATTTATTGTTCATAATCATACTTTTAGGAGTTGATCACGGATTGATATCAGTTAGAGAACCATTGAAGTCCAGGGAGTACTGGACTACGCATCCAGTGGCGTTCAAATCCAGGACCTTCCGGTTACAAGGCAAGCTCGTATACCATTCAGTCACTGGGACCCGATTCAATGGCTCATGAAGTCTAACTTCCACCAATTCGTGATTTAGCGCGACCCCAACCAATGTCATCGGTGGGACATCTATCCTCAAACAAAACTAACCTTTACAAACAAACTATGGAAAACATAATCATATTGTCACGATATTATTCTTATGTTTAGGTATGATATATGAAAATATACAACCATTCAGCATAATTATTGATCAAATCTAAGCAAATCTGAAGGATTTCTGAATACCTTTCATTGGTATTCTATCGATTAAATTTAAATTCTTAAAATCAAGTTTGAACGTATCAATTAGGTCTCTTAAAAGCAGTGCAGAATAAAATCCAACCACTGCCACTTTGCGTCTCTCTTTTATTTCACACATTTTCTATGAACATACAAAATAAAAACGCAACAACAAAACGATTAGATGAAGTCTACTAACAAGGCTGAAAAGTTGGATTGTAACGCCGGAAACGATTTCCGACTATTTACCAGAGAGAAAAAAACAAAACAAATATTTCTTCTCTCCAGAAAAACAAACAAGATGTACAACCGATAGTGTATTTACACCTACTTTCATCCCGCATACAACCCACTAACTACCATGACACTGATTCCATATAGCAACAAGTATTGACAGCGTATAAAAGCACAAGGTGCATAACGAATATGCAGTAAGATTTATTCTAAAATGGAGAAATGACGGGGAAAAGTCTGAAAGCCGCTTCTTACTTACAAAAACAGAATAATAATAATAATGATAATAATATTAACCCAAATGAAATCAGAGGAGTACAGCACAGTGAGTGATTTAGACAAGTTTTGTATAAACAGACATCGTTTTCTGTCTTGTATTTTGTTGACAATCCTTTTTTGGCGGGGAATGTAATTTCGTACCTAACTTATTTATATACTCTCACTAAACAAATAGAAGTGTATAGAAAATGTGAAGAAAAGGTTTATAAAGAGACTTTTCATGACAAAAGAAACACCCGCTTCGGAATGTGATTGATATACGCTTTCAAACGACGCAGAAATATAAGATATATATGTATGTAAACAATAAGTTTGAACTGAAACTTGGATACGTGTATTCATCTTAATGAAAAACTGAATAGGTTGTGACAGACAAACTAACTTAGAAGTTGAATACAAGAGAGATAAATGCGAGTTATAATACACATCACATACACATACACACACAACATTCTAGTGAGATATTTTATTTTCAAGTATTGGTTTTTGTAGGGATTTTGTTTGATTGGTTGGATGATTTCATCATGAGCTGACATCAGTTACAGAACCATTGGAAAACCTGCAGAGAATACTGGACAAATGATTCGTCCTAGTTTGGGACTCTTTATCAGTACGCACTCATTGTTAGGGTTCCAACCCAGGACCTTGCGCTTACAAGGCGAGCTAGCTCGTAAACCATTAAGCCACTGGGACCCGATCCAATGGCTATCTCATGAATTCCAACTTCTGCCAATTTATGACATAGCGCAACCACTCCGCAATGTCTTCTTCGATGAGCTACTGCCTCATCTTCAACCTGCTGTAGCCTACTGATCACGGCCTCCCCCATAGAACCCCCGGTTAACTGCCTGAATATGGCCAGTCTCTAATGAGCGTCAGATTAATTTTCAAGTATTGGTTGTGTAAAGGTTTTGTTTGATTGGTTGGAGGACGTCTATCAAAATAATATCACAAACAAGTCTTGTCAGAAGTGGAGATAACAATATGCATACTGATAAGATAAAAAATAGATAACAACACTAAGCGGAGTTACCTCTTTCAGTTTTGTCTAATCAGTGGCCATTTCAACTACAAGAGGAGGTGACACAGATGAAAATGCCAACGCCAGCTAGGAGTGGAAAGGCAAGATAGACATTCATTAATCTGAAGTCGGTGTGAAAATCTTGGTTTTTTTCCATTCTTTTTACATTCCCAGTGGAACATAAGGCTTCAAGCTAGAGGCTAGAAGTTTTGATAGCAGTAGTGTTTCTTTTTACGGGATGGAGTTTCTCGCCTTCTGCCCAACCTTTCCTCTTTGCCCGTCTTATAACTGACTTAACGAAGTAAAGGAGTGCATCGGCCGGGGACCGAACTCCAAACTACATAAGTAGCTGGCGCGCATTCTATCTCTGTACCACCAACGCACAAAACATTATCCCTGTAGGCCACGAGAGCTAGAAAATCTGCTGCACTCAGCATATAAAGAACAACATTCGGATTTCCAACACTAATTAATATAAATTCAGTCAGTGCTTCTATGCATGGTTTAGAGATGTTAACATGCACCCTCGAACAGGCTACTGAAGACTTTCATCAGCAGCTTTCTTCGCTTGCTCGATTCTGACTATCAGATAACCGGCCGGAAAGGATAAGCAACAAGGAACTCTAGAAGACAACGATCCAACCGATAATCTATTGCTCAACAAATACGTCGAAGAAAATGGAAATGTATATGACACACTGAGTACGCGGTTGGGAGAAGTCGTGCAGTCTCTTGAGTGGCGAACAACAGGTA
Source organism: Trichobilharzia szidati (assembly GCA_944472155.2). NCBI lineage: Eukaryota > Metazoa > Platyhelminthes > Trematoda > Strigeidida > Schistosomatidae > Trichobilharzia > Trichobilharzia szidati. The sequence goes on from OX235272.1 coordinate 36,072,452, forward strand.
CTATTTACTGTGTCAAGCTGATCATGTATTATCTGAATATTTTAGATTTTCAATGGAAATCATAGTACAATCTGCCTGCAACCTGTATACCTTAAAAACAACTAACTGAACACCTTCAACAGTTAGACTGTAAGGATTTGATTTATATCAGGTGAGATCACGAATTGATATCAGTTAGAGAACTACTGAAAACCAACCAGGGAGTACTGGATAGCTGTTTTGTCAGCCTAGTGTGGGACTTGTGAGCAGCACGCATACACTGAGGTTTCAACTCAGGATGCTCGCCAGTGATTGACTGGCTACAAAACGAACTTTCATGGAGTAAGATGTTGTCACTAGTGGGGTCCACCTGGTCGGCAGTGAAGACAAATACTCACCTCGATGACATTGGCTGGTGTCAGTCGTGTTAAAATTGCAAATTGGTAGAGATTAGAGTTAGTGCGCTAGCCAGTAAGTCAAATCTCAGTGGCTAAATGGTCTCCAGACTTTCTGTGCAGCCAGAAAGCCTTGGGTTCGAACCCAAGGCTAGGCTGACGAAACAATTGTCCAATACTCCCTGGTTGATTTTTAATGGTTCTCTGACTAATATCAATCTGTGGTCTAACTGAACATTTTTCGCATTCCACCTATCAATTAATTTCCGACTGATAGACAGAAAGAACTTTCATCGGGTGCAAACTCTATAGCTAAGCAAGTGATTGTATATTAAATAATTATTGCTATCACAATATTACTATCGCTTTTAGTAATTCCTCTCCCCCTCGAAGATTGTAAGTTTTGTTTCTATTCTAGTCTAGTATATGCGTACACACCCAAAGGTGGCCCAGATAATGTACCTATAACTTCACTATAACTCTCTCTCTGCTGTACATATACACATTCACATCCACACACATGCACACACAAAATGAAACGTTACATTTATAATTTCCTATTTGATGACAGTTTATTTACTACTACTACTACTTCGCTTGTAAAGAAACAACAACAACAAGCAAAAATATTCTTTTCAACACCCTGAAAAACAAACAAAGAAGATTATCTCTCAGACCACCAACCAACTTTATTCACTCCTCTTTACCTCAACCCTGTCCTTCTGCTTCTGCTTCTTCTTTATCGTGATCGTCTGTAATTTACCAGTGGTACAAAACGCTTCTTCTTCTTCTTGCTGGTCAGACAAATATACACATATATATATACACATATATGTTGAATATAAACATCTTACTTCTAAAAATCATCATACATTAAAAAAGATCAAAGTCGTCCCAAGTGAAAGAAAACTCAAGTGGAATCCCCCGGTTCACTCAACCACCCACCCGATAAGCCCTATGAGAAATGAGGGGTGGAACTTCTTTAAATTGATTGAAAATTACGCTGCTTCCTTACTTTCTTTTCTTTTCCATCGTTTTATCGTTTTCATTCAATCTGCTTTATGTATATACACCAATACACAGACACTCTCTTCAATCTGTTTTATATCAATGATAAAGTAAACAGGAGATTTAGTAATTTATTGAGTGTTAGTGCACATATACAACTCTGTAGTTGTGTTATGATTGTGTCTTTTAATTTTGAAACAAGGAAGCAATGAGTTAACCACAAGCCAACAACAATGAGTCATCTTCACCTTTTAAAACAAAATCAAAAATCAAATGTGTACTAAATTAGAGAGAAAAAGAGAAATGGGTTGTTTACATACTTATAAATATTATTATTATTGTCGTTGTTTAAATTGTCATCATCAACATAACTCTCCCTCTCTCTTTCTCTCTCTCTGCTTGTGGTGAAAATTACACAAACTATAAATAGTACAATGACTTAACAGTATGAAGCTAAATTTCGTTTAGAATCTGAGACATTAATGCAAACTTGGAGAAGACTAAGCGATTGTTTCATGTCTAGAGGATAAATACTGTGCAAGGGATAGAGCGCAGGACAGTGTTGTGGTGGGTATGACAACCAGTGGTGTCTGTTAGGGATGCTCTGCCCACCGGCCCCATTTCTGTTTCATTTCATCATAAATGTGTACTAATGGAATTAACCCTAACAGACTTCAGTAACTCAGGGATTGACGTGTTACCATCAGGGGAATCATCTCGTTCATTTAGGACATGTAGTTGATATAGACCTGCCTCCTAGGTGAAGACGCTGACAAAGTAGATTAGAGTCTTCTGAACACAGCAATTTTCGAATGTTTAGCATGTGATTCATCTGCTCCCGTCAAATGCGAGATGATGCTACTGAAGTGGACTGGAATACACTGACTCACTCCTGGCTTAGAGATATGGAGGGAGTGAAGTGGTCGGTGGATGGAGCGTGTTGACGAGTTCACTTATTTAGGAAGTTCCATCAGCCAGCCCCAGAGGGTTGATCGCTGACGAAATCTAAGCACGGATACAGAAGGCGCGTCTGGCATATACCTTCCAATTGACGCCATCTCTGACTTAGCAGATGTGATGTCCAGTTGGCTATCAGCCAAAGGGCGTTTGTACTGCTCAGCAGTCCACTCCATCCTCCTTTTATGGCTGTCAGTGAAACATGGCCATTGAAGGTGGAAGACATGAAAAGGCAGGCTAGCTGTCTTTGTTCATAGGTGTCTGCGTTCTATCTCCCGTGTGAAATGGCACGATAGGGTGAGTAATATTGAGGTTAGGCTTAGGTCGAGTGCTAGGTAAGGAGGGGAAATCAACCGACGAGGTTGTGAAGCTACACCGATTGAGATGGTTAGGACACGTGCTACTCATGCCTAGGCATCGCCTTCTTTGACAAAGGGCAATGTTAGCTGACATAGGATGGATCAGGTTGGAAAAGAGCTAGTGGTGGTGGTCAAACCAAAAAATGGCTTCATCAGTCAATGAAAAAGGCTGCAAAGAACAGGGTGAAATGGAGATGAAGCCATATATTCCACTCAAAACCAAAGGAGAAAATAGTACTAATCCATTTCAATTCAAAAATGTGTATAGACATTGTAATACTGCAGAGAAAGACAATACATTATCGTACATCATGAACAATAAATACTGTGTTAGCTTTCCTGCTATCTGTAATCAACAACAATCGAATGTTTTTCACGAATACTTATTATACTACAACTTTTAGATTTATTACCTCCTTTTCTTATAACGTAAATGCTGATGAATTCACCAAGTCAGACTTTTCATTATCAAATATCAAAGTTCAGACAGTATTAAATAGTTATCATGGGCTAAATCATCCCCGCTAATATTGCGAAATCCTGAAGCACTGAAAGTGGACCCAAAGACCACAGTGGATGTACTCACGCTATTATTGCAAAAGGTTTGGATGGAAGGAAAGGTGCCCACCAATTGGAAGACATAAAGTTGGCCTTGCAATGACTACGATGGCAACCAAATAGATCAATGAAGTAGATCGAAGTCAGTTAGTTTATTGGAAAATGGGAATTTAGTTAAGTGTAGAATGATTGGCTGCGAAGAGTGACCAGTGTCGAGAGAAACTCAGCAAATGGAATTAATCCACTAATGCACAATCACACAAGACATTTTTAAAAAGTAATGTGGTTATTCAAGTGTCGGTTTGCTGGGATTTCATTGGTTTCAGGATTTCAGCATGGTCTGACATCGGCTACAGGATCACTGGAAAACTGAGGAGTACTGTCAGACAGTTGTCTCCTCATCCTAGTTTGAGACACTGCTAAGATTCGAACCCAGGACCTTCTGGTTACAAGGCGAGATGTACAACACGAAATCTCATAGTTTGTGCGAGGGTTGGGATACAACTCACACGCCCAGACCAAAGTAGGTTGTTGTCTTAAGAGACCACACTCCAAGCCTTTGACTTGAAGTCTGATCCACAATAGGGCAGTGGAGACACGTTTCTATACTTTCCAGTGACTAACACAGACTCATACGACATTCGATACTCCCAGATTCTGGAGCCCATGTGCTAATTGGGTTCCCCAGCTCCCCTAAGTAGACCAGCATGTCCACCAGCCCAGTTGTAGGAGCCAGCATTCGCATTTACCCTTTTGCTTGTGTCAGCAGCCCCCCAGCCACGTGAACTCAGTGAACAGGACTTACTTGACATTTATTATGAACTTAGGTTGCAGTGTATTTAAACCCTTGTCTCTAACTCAATATGATAACACTTTAGGTGAAAAACAAACCTGGATGGGTAGTCACTGTCAACTCAAACTGAAAACTTAGTGTTACTCAGTTACATAACAGCCGAGTATAACCTGTGAAGATTACTGTTAAAAACTGATGACCCCTTGCTAACAACTGGTTATCATACCTCAGAAGATAGAACTCCTGGCGAGTGATCCAAAGGCCAGTTGGCTTGAATACACGTCATTTTCAGTCATTATTTATTGAAATCGATATTGATTTCTCCACCAGGCTTATTTCAGTGAGTTATCATTAATCCAAGTTGTATATGACAATTCCTAATGAGATGATCCCATGGATGTTTATTATGCTATACAGCTGACAGCAAATACAAAATTCTAAATACTGCCAGTATTTTTCAAAAGGGTAATCTCAAGTTTACAATTGTATTCACAGAAATGACAGGTGACTATTCAGTTTATTGGAACACAAAAATAAATAAATAAAACGTTTTAAATAAATGAGGAGTGTAAATAATTTGACTTTCGAAGGTGTTCTATTGAATATTTACAAAATTATAAACATTATTGCTACGAATTCAAAGAGATATATACAACAGTATGAGTTTACTTAAATAAATTTTTTTTAAAACAATAAAATGAATTATACTCATTGTATGGCGACTGAAAATACACAAACAATGTGATATTGCCCTGTCTCCATATCAATGATATTTTTCAAATGGCCACTAGTATGTGCCTTCACAAGTTGACACAATATGTTTATAAGTTTCATTCGGAAAGGTTGTGCTAGACAGGCATATATTACACTTTTATAGATTCATATCAGCAGATTTGATAACGTCACTATACTCTATGGAGTACAGAAGCAACTTTCCAATATCTAATGGAAACTATGGTGAACTTTCACCTGGAAATTTGTCATCTGAAAGTCACAAATTCTTTGACTGGATGGTGCAGACTGAATTCTATCAGTCATGTTTGTAAGGTGGTCACAATATGCTGGATGACTTGTCACCACGAAACACTCTGAATTGTTGTTGTGGGAAGTCGGCAGGAAAACTGCTTAGCATGATGGCGATGTTGACAACTTGACTGATAGAATTCAGTCTGCGACAAACAAAGGACCAGATGAACTGGTGCCAAGTCAAAAGTATTCAATATACTCCTGCATAGAGTCAATCACTAGTTTGAATATCTAGAAGGTAAAGTCTCTGACTGCAGCACTGGGTCACATGGGTTCAAATCTCAGAAGAGACATGAATCTCTATCTTCAATATTGCAGATACTCCTTGCTGAATGGTGAGTGCCAACAAGCAAGAAACCTAGGTCCAAGGCTTCCTGACGACTACCTCCAACTATCTAATAAATCGAGAATTAATTTGTAATTTGAGAATTTGTATCAACCTATAACCAGTTCACTTAAGTAGCTAATGAGAATTCCAGTAGTTTCAGCTCATCTGGCTCCTACAGTCAGGTGCATAGATGATGGGATCGGCTACAGACGAGTGAAACGATTGTCTGGTGTTTAGATCACTCTCATCTGGCTGACTGTCAAGCAGTACTGAATCGTGTGAGTGCTATCCAACTATACATATCAATCAATAAATAGTAATTAGCACCAAGCAACAATGAATGATGATCAGAAATTTCATGCAGTCATGAAATTCAATGAAACACTATGTAGGAAACTGATTTCTTTGAAGAATGCTTCCTGTGTGAAGTAATGTAGAAGTTTTTGAGCTTTCTGAATTAAACAGTATCATTAAAAGGGTCTTTTAAACACTAAGTGCAATGAGACCTGAAGAAAATAAGGAATCACAAATTTCCTAGACATTTTACTGTCTTGGAGAGAAGCCTACAGGTTCATTTTCATAGTTTATCATCCTAATAATTTTATCTACAAATACAATAATAACCAAATCGTCCAGCTTCCAAGACACGACACTAGAGTTATGATCGTAAACTACAGCTATCGTGTATCATCTTTAAAAGGGGAATATACAATTCGGGAACAGTGAAAGAGTATAATTCTTTTTCGGATAGGCTTTTCTGGCATAAAACACACTGACACCTTGTTATTGACTGGATGACATAACATCCAAAAGAATTTCTCCAAAAAATACTTCGAAAGGTTGAATGTTCAACGAGTCGACCTTGTGACCTGAAGGTCTTGGGTTCGACACTTGGTGGGGTCATGAGAGTGTACTGTCGAAGAGTCACAAACTACCAAGGAAAAGCTATCTTGTACTGCCTGGTTTTTAAATGGTTCTCTAGGTGAAGTCAGTTCGTTACCAAACCTGACATCAAACAAATCCCTGCAAAAGCAACACACCAAAACCCGCTAGTTCTATGTTTGAGTCCAGGACCAGTGTTCGTTCCTGATTGTTTTCAGAACTGTATAAGTTGGTATGTTAGTAGATGTAAATTTGCCAGATTGAAACTGGCTGTTCCTTATTCTTTTATATCTCAACATCATTCAGCCTCTGTTTAACTTCTTACGTGTTAGTCAGTCTACAATTGGAGTATCCGTGACTATAAATTCTACTAAAAGTATTAATTCTACTTACATGTGACTCAGTCAAAAACGGCTTCACTCCGCGTACTAACTTACCTATCTTCATAACAGTATCTACAATTGGCTTAATTTCCTAATATGAACTTGTTAGAGTGGGTTTCTACTAATCTTTTTGACATAATCTGATTTCATTGCTGCCTAATTAGTTGTATGGGATTCGGTAATCCTTGTTTTAATCATTCCTCCAGATTTTCATGGTTAACTTGCCTAGTTTTGTCTGGTACAGATGATAGTACACATTCTGATCGTACCTTTAAAGGAGTTGCATCATCATCTACTGGGCTTAACAGTATAATTCTATGCTAGTAATGACATCTTCAAGCTTCAGTCTGTCAACCTAAATGTTTTTTTTTCGGGTATTTCTGTTTCACCTGAGGATAATGCTTATGATGAGAGATCGATTTCCCACCTTTTGTCACCCATAAATGATACCTTTTCTTCCATAAATTTGTTGAGTATTTTTTTATTTGAGTATTTCTTGACTTACAGAAAGCAGCTAACCTTTCATAACCATCTTTCTGTTTTTACGAGTTGATCACGGATTGATATCAGTTAGAGAACCATTGAAAACCAACTGGGAGCACTGGACAGCCATTTCATCTTAGTTTGAAAATCATCGGCAGTACGCACCTCACGCCAGGGTTCGGACGCAGGACTTTTCAGTTACAAGGCGAGCTCGCATATCATTCAGCCACCTTTCTGTGTTAAAATTTTGGCTTGTTCAATGTCACCAATGTCAAATATCAGCTGTTTTCTTGATAATCTTTCTGAGTTCTTCTCTTCGACAGAATCTTATGACACTTTCACCTTGTTTATTATAACTAAATAAGTTAAACAAGTTAAACTTTAAGCATCACTAATTACCAATGAAGTGCAACCACACTTAGGACCTTGAAACGCTCAATGAGGAAGTCAGTGAAACCTGTCAAGTAATGTTGTCATCATCAATAAAATATGTTCATCGGAGCGTTATGCTATTGAATGGGATTTCTGGCAAGTTTCAGCTTAGGTTTGGGAAAGATTAAGTTACGGTTTAAGCCAAGGACAAGTTAGGGTTAGGTTAACCCAATAAAGGCGACATTAGGATTAGGTCAAGTTAGATTAAGGTTAGTTTAGGTAGTGCGTCGGTGGCACAGTGGTTAGGACTCTCGCCGACCATGGACATGGTCCGGGGTTCGATCCCCTGCCGACGCACACCCGATATCTATGGTCGGCCTGCAAAATTTGGGCTACCGATATCCATACTGAAAATTCCATACCTGTACCAAAAATACGGTGTGGAATCAAGCTGTAATCAAAAATAAAAAAATAATTTTCACGTGATGGCTAGTTTCAGGAAAGATTTGGGTTATTGTTAGGGTTAGAAGACCTAGATAAGTAAATGCATATAATGTGGTTAAGTTGCTCTGTTAATATAAGAATAGAACTTGTGCACTATGGTACAGTATAATTCTTTTGTGGTTAAAATTTATTCCGATAATGTCTTACAGTGTTACTGATGAAGTCTTGAGCACAGTTTATTGCCCAGTAGATATTACTGCATAACACTGTGAGACCTTATCAAAATAAATTTGATCCACAATGGAATTATACTCTGTTGATACTCCAACCTAAAACTGGGAGTTATTTTTATCAAATGTGAGAGAAAGGTTTCCTCTGTAACACTTTTATACAGCTTTTATGCATTTTTCCATAAATATATGCAATCCATATACAGAAATGTCTCGATCACGTGATTGATGTGTTCGAGGTCATTTGCTGATTCGTAGTTGGCGGTGCTTAAAGTTTAAGTTGGCCATATTTTCATTCCCTATGTACTATGATCCCATCAGGGATCAAACCTCCGACCTTTATCGGTCCTCTTATCGACATCAGCCAGTGATCAAACTTGAAAATAAAATAAAATCCCCAAAAACTAATTATTCAGAATTATTCTGATAAACGCTAGTGACTGGCTGCAGAACGTAGTTGCCTGAAGTTCTAGTGAGCAGTCGTGACCAGATCGGATGTGAGGACAAATACTCGCCCATGATATTGGCTGGTGGTCGCGATAAAAATAGCGAATTGACAGAAGTTGAAGTTCATGGGCTATTAGACCCAAGTGGCCCAATGGTCATTAAGCTTAACTTCGTGATCTGAAGGTCGTGGTTGCGTATTGCCGAAGAGTCCCAAACAAACAGCTATCCAATACTCCCTGGTTGGTTTTCAATGATTCTCTAACTGACATCAATCCGGGATCAAACTTGAAATATTTCTTCTCTGAACAAAACTCTGTTCTTCTTTATTAAGGAATAAATAAATGTGTCACCTTATTTTGAAAAATTGTGCTTCAGTCTGTAATATTATTTGACATAATTAAACTTTTTCTCCACCCAATATATCAGATAAACTTGCTTAACTTGAAGGTGAAAAATTGACAATAATCTTAATATGTAAGCGTGAGAACAGCAATAAAAAAACAGAGAGGTTTTATACATTCTATAGGCCGTGTATTTAGATACCTCCTATCTCCCTTCTTCTATCCAAAAACAGTGAAAGCGTCTATCTATCCAATTTCTGCGTACGTGTAAAACATCTCTGACTGTTTCATTTTGTCAGTATGAAACATTTACCACAATCACAACCACCACTACATACAAATGCAGACAGTTTCACAAGGAGAAAAAGAGTCTGGAATATGGTTTTGTGGTATTTAAACACTGAATACCCATAACATTAATAATAATAATAATACTGCTACTAGAACAGAGATCGATACGCAGAATCATATCACAAACTAAACAAAAGGCAGGCATTAAACACTATAATGATAAAGTTAGACAACAAATAATACTACTTTGTAACACTACTGATAATCTTTAATAATATGCCATAAATTAACATAAGGTAAACAAAACTAATGAAAGAAGAAATAAGGAAATATCAGGTGAGAATAAAAAACTATGAAACAGGAGACGATAAATCCACACACAAATCTGCTTGGTATATTTTCATTTCATTCTGTATGTAGCGTGACTCGTATGTCGATGGAATGAAGTCCAGTTGAAATTTATCCTTACTTCTGAAAAAACAACTTGACGCTATATACTACTACTAGTTGATTGATATGAGTAGTTGGTTGCCATTTACATTATAAAATAGTAGTGCTTGTTAGCTAGCCAAATAGGAGTGATCTAAGCACCGGATGATCGTTTCGCTTAGACGCAGGTTATTACCCACTTTGGCTCAGCTCAGGCAGCCAAATGAGTTCAAACCACCTGACAAACTCGACCCCAAAGAATCAAAACTGCCGTCCAGTATTTGAATCACCTTGGTCTCGCTAGCAACCATTACTGGTTGCTGTGATTGATATTCACCTACTCATCTCAATCAATCAATCAATCATAAGTAGTATACAGTTTTACGTATCGGCGGTGGTCCAGCGTATTCCTGTCTCCACGCTCCCCATAGTCCGACGCATAATCCGATTCACCACAATTAAGAATATCAGCCAGCCTGCCTTACTCCTATAGATCACCTGACACGTGGCAATCAATAGCAATAGTGACAACAATATATTTATGATAAGAACGGTGAAAAGAGCTGTTTATCTAGTGTTTGGCATTTCGTTAGTAATGTCATACTTGTCGCCTCGAATGATTACTGTTTGCTTGTTGATTTGTAGCATACATCATCCAGTTTCGTATTGGATCAGCTGTGAATGTGAGTAGATTAGTTTTAAGGATGTTTAATTCAGCTACTATACAAATCAGAGACTTGACGCCGAGTCACGAAGGGCACTTTGAACAAACTACAGACCTTCATTAACAGCTATCTTCGCTCAGTATTCAAGATAAGTTGGCCAGAAAAGATCAGCAACAGAGATCTCTGGGAACGAACCAACAAAGAAATGGAGATGGATTGGCCTTACTTTGAGAAAACCATCCAGTAACATCACACGCCAGGCCATCACTCAGGTGGAACTCGAATGGGAAGCAGCCAGTTGGTCGTCCGAGGGTGATATGGAGGTCATGCGAAGAGGATATGAAAGCATGTGGGCAGACGTGGAGCCAGGTGAAAATGTAGGTGGAGAACCGAAAGTAATGGAGACGTGTGGCTATGTTCCTCTAGGAACTAAAGGAGACAATAATAATGATAATATCTTCTGCATTGAATAATTCAATTTTAAATCTGTAACATAGTTCGAGTCTATCAATGCTTACAAATATATTTTGCTAGTGAGTGCTAACAAGCCTTAAACATATGTCAATATAACATTCCTGAAGATTGATTCCTAACATGTCATGCCAAAATAGAGAGAGACTTCCCATACATCCACCTCAAATAAGTTGCTATTATTTGACTACATTGCTTCACTTTCGAATTTAAATAATATTTTTATAACTTAACTCGCAGTTCGCAAATTAATTTACCATTTGCAATTAACACACTCCGAGTAGTGAAATTTCACAATGCCTTTGGTCTGCTTGATACCATAAATGGCGGTCAAGAAAACACGTAAAACGTATACGTCATTTAGACAACATTTCACATATCTCTGGTGCAAATAATCCAGTGGCAGACGCTCCACTGTAGTTCATCCTGCAGTGAAGTTACATCGACTGAGTTGATTAGGACATGTGTTACGTGTGCCTAGTTATCGCCGTCCTCGACGGGCAGTGTTAGCTGACATAGGGTCAGGCTGGAAAAGAGCTAGCGGCGGTCAAACCAAAACATGGCTTCATCAGTCAATGAAATCCACAGCAGTTAGTTTAAGCCAACCAGCCACGTAGGGAGGTGTAGACTTCCTGGTTGGGGTCATCAGGACGGTAAAAACTAATGTCTAGAGACAGTTGGTGTTATGGCTCAAAATCGTTCTCAATGGCGCAGATGCATCCAGTCCTTGTGATTTGTAATACCTAATAAAACTATATTGTTCTTCGATATTACTATTCTTTTTGCCTCGTATCTCTGTTTACTGTCTCTATTTTGCATTTGTTTTTACTTTCCTCTCTTGCTTTGTGTGCTACATGGGGTGTGGCGTCTCGAACAGCTGCACATCGATGCGAAGTTCTGTGTTGAAAGCAGTCAGTCAGTTAGTAAAATAATCCCAGAGTGTTTAAGAAAAATCAAAACAAGATTCTTCTGAACGTTTCCCTACGTAGGCCACAGCTTCTTCAACAGAATCATCCGGATTTTACTAATCAACAAAAATATTAGTCAAACATCACCTAAATTGAAGTCAGTTCATTTGAAGGTCACATGTCGATAGATATTTGTACCAATGGAAAATGCAAGCAGTCGTCATTTATTTGTAATAACTAATGTCAAATTGTCATTGTGCATATTTGTCTGTATGTGTGTGTGGGTATATGTTATTTGTCATATCGAAATGATGTCAATTCACACGTGATAAACATGATAATGTTTTTATAAAGGTCACAGAGCATTCTGTTGTTTTCTCATCTGTCTTGTTTCACTAGTTTGCCACATAAGTGATAGATCTATCCCTTCTCTCTTATCTACTGCATTCGGTATGGTTAAAATGTGCAAGGCTTCAGAGGTCAACCTTTCTTTATGTGAATGAAAGCCTCTTCCTAGAATTTCGACAATGTCGAGACCGATCTTATGTCCACTGTCTATAGCATGCATCACTATAGCTCATCTTTTTTTTCTAGACTTTTTAATTCTACTTCATTTCTAGGTGGACGTTTCGTGCACAGTTTATGTTCATCTTCTCTGACCTTCACCTGTCTGCTTCTCTCCCATATGTAGCAAGCTTCATATTCTGAACACTAACCTACAGACACAGTTGTTTTGTTTCATGTTGGGAACCATATCTTTGACATTCACTCTAGAGAACTAGACGGCTTGAAATAGACTTTAATATTATATGAAGCAAGTAGTCTTTGAAGTTGTTCAGCTATCTCCTTTCGATATAGAATGGCGGCTATCGTCGATAGTCAAGATTTTTCAATTTTCTGTTTATCCTTCTGCTTCTTTTTATTGATAATATTATTTAGTAGCTTTTCGGATAACCATTTCCAATCAAAATCTGTTTTATATTGGATATCTCGTTCTCCATATCGTCATTATCTGTTATAATGTTTCTTGCTCTGTTAACGAGATTTAACGCTACTGAAACTGTCATTCCTATTGGATGATCTGATTGGAAATTCAAATACTTGTTGGAATGTGTCGATTTTCTGAATATTGTAAACTTTTCTTTTTCGTCAGTCTGTCTTTTTACAAGACAATCCAGAAAGTTTAGAGTTCCTTCATCCCATTCTGTTTCATTAGTAAACTCTATATCTTCTGATATTAAGTCAATCTGTGTTAGAAAGTTTTCTTTTTCAGCTTTCTTAATGATGATAAATGTGTCATCTACATATCTGTACCATTTTTTAGGATGACAACTAAAACTTGTCCCTGAATACATACTTATCTAAATAATTAAGGAGTCTACATCAAATGAATTTATGTGGGTGACTTGAATGTAGTGGCAAATACACGTTCGGCTAACACCACCATTCATTAAAATAAAAACTGGTTTCTACTTTACTAACGAATAAAGTACTGCACCACCATTAGTGTACTTTAATCAGCTTGTTTCAAATAGATCTATTCATGTGTGACACAAGTAGAAA
>OX235272.1:36086263-36119234 GCA_944472155.2 Trichobilharzia szidati
TCACAGGTTTGTAATGTGGCCGAGACCATTCTAGGTAGCCCCGCCATGCACGGGTGTACATAGTTGTGTGAGATGTGATATTAGGTGGTTGGAGGCAATCGGCAGGAAGCCTTGGACCTAGGTTTCGTGCTAGATGGCACTCGTCAGCAAGGCGTATCTGCAACCCAGAAGGGACATGAGTTCCTTCAATGGTTGCAGATACGCCTTGCTGACGAGTGCCAACTAGCACGAAACCTAGGTCCAAGGCTTCCTGCCGATTGCCTCCAACCACCTAATATCAATCACAAACTATGTACACCGTGATGGCGGGCTACCTAGAATGGTGGCCACATTACAACCTGACTGATAAAATTCAGTCTGCACCAAAGAGAGGACTAGACGCATCACACTAGTTACTAGTGTCAAATCAAAATATCCACTACAGTCCTACAGGAGGTCAATCGCGAGCCCGAATAGCTCAGTGGTAACGTCTCTGACTGCAGCACTGGGTGACGCGGGTTCGAATCTCAGAAGGGACATGAGTTCCTTCAAGGTTGCAGATACGCCTTGCTGACGAGTGCCAACTAGCACGAAACCTAGGTCCAAGGCTTCCTGCCGATTGCCTCCAACCACCTAATATCAATCACAAACTATGTACACCGTGATGGCGGGCTACCTAGAATGGTGGCCACATTACAACCTGACTGATAAAATTCAGTCTGCACCAAAGAGAGGACTAGACGCATCACACTAGTTACTAGTGTCAAATCAAAATATCCACTACAGTCCTACAGGAGGTCAATCGCGAGCCCGAATAGCTCAGTGGTAACGTCTCTGACTGCAGCACTGGGTGACGCGGGTTCGAATCTCAGAAGGGACATGAGTTCCTTCAAGGTTGCAGATACGCCTTGCTGACGAGTGCCAACTAGCACGAAACCTAGGTCCAAGGCTTCCTGCCGATTGCCTCCAACCACCTAATATCAATCACAAACTATGTACACCGTGATGGCGGGCTACCTAGAATGGTGGCCACATTACAACCTGACTGATAAAATTCAGTCTGCACCAAAGAGAGGACTAGACGCATCACACTAGTTACTAGTGTCAAATCAAAATATCCACTACAGTCCTACAGGAGGTCAATCGCGAGCCCGAATAGCTCAGTGGTAACGTCTCTGACTGCAGCACTGGGTGACGCGGGTTCGAATCTCAGAAGGGACATGAGTTCCTTCAATGTTGCAGATACGCCTTGCTGACGAGTGCCAACTAGCACGAAACCTAGGTCCAAGGCTTCCTGCCGATTGCCTCCAACCACCTAATATCAATCACAAACTATGTACACCGTGATGGCGGGCTACCTAGAATGGTGGCCACATTACAACCTGACTGATAAAATTCAGTCTGCACCAAAGAGAGGACTAGACGCATCACACTAGTTACTAGTGTCAAATCAAAATATCCACTACAGTCCTACAGGAGGTCAATCGCGAGCCCGAATAGCTCAGTGGTAACGTCTCTGACTGCAGCACTGGGTGACGCGGGTTCGAATCTCAGAAGGGACATGAGTTCCTTCAAGGTTGCAGATACGCCTTGCTGACGAGTGCCAACTAGCACGAAACCTAGGTCCAAGGCTTCCTGCCGATTGCCTCCAACCACCTAATATCAATCACAAACTATGTACACCGTGATGGCGGGCTACCTAGAATGGTGGCCACATTACAACCTGACTGATAAAATTCAGTCTGCACCAAAGAGAGGACTAGACGCATCACACTAGTTACTAGTGTCAAATCAAAATATCCACTACAGTCCTACAGGAGGTCAATCGCGAGCCCGAATAGCTCAGTGGTAACGTCTCTGACTGCAGCACTGGGTGACGCGGGTTCGAATCTCAGAAGGGACATGAGTTCCTTCAATGTTGCAGATACGCCTTGCTGACGAGTGCCAACTAGCACGAAACCTAGGTCCAAGGCTTCCTGCCGATTGCCTCCAACCACCTAATATCAATCACAAACTATGTACACCGTGATGGCGGGCTACCTAGAATGGTGGCCACATTACAACCTGACTGATAAAATTCAGTCTGCACCAAAGAGAGGACTAGACGCATCACACTAGTTACTAGTGTCAAATCAAAATATCCACTACAGTCCTACAGGAGGTCAATCGCGAGCCCGAATAGCTCAGTGGTAACGTCTCTGACTGCAGCACTGGGTGACGCGGGTTCGAATCTCAGAAGGGACATGAGTTCCTTCAAGGTTGCAGATACGCCTTGCTGACGAGTGCCAACTAGCACGAAACCTAGGTCCAAGGCTTCCTGCCGATTGCCTCCAACCACCTAATATCAATCACAAACTATGTACACCGTGATGGCGGGCTACCTAGAATGGTGGCCACATTACAACCTGACTGATAAAATTCAGTCTGCACCAAAGAGAGGACTAGACGCATCACACTAGTTACTAGTGTCAAATCAAAATATCCACTACAGTCCTACAGGAGGTCAATCGCGAGCCCGAATAGCTCAGTGGTAACGTCTCTGACTGCAGCACTGGGTGACGCGGGTTCGAATCTCAGAAGGGACATGAGTTCCTTCAAGGTTGCAGATACGCCTTGCTGACGAGTGCCAACTAGCACGAAACCTAGGTCCAAGGCTTCCTGCCGATTGCCTCCAACCACCTAATATCAATCACAAACTATGTACACCGTGATGGCGGGCTACCTAGAATGGTGGCCACATTACAACCTGACTGATAAAATTCAGTCTGCACCAAAGAGAGGACTAGACGCATCACACTAGTTACTAGTGTCAAATCAAAATATCCACTACAGTCCTACAGGAGGTCAATCGCGAGCCCGAATAGCTCAGTGGTAACGTCTCTGACTGCAGCACTGGGTGACGCGGGTTCGAATCTCAGAAGGGACATGAGTTCCTTCAAGGTTGCAGATACGCCTTGCTGACGAGTGCCAACTAGCACGAAACCTAGGTCCAAGGCTTCCTGCCGATTGCCTCCAACCACCTAATATCAATCACAAACTATGTACACCGTGATGGCGGGCTACCTAGAATGGTGGCCACATTACAACCTGACTGATAAAATTCAGTCTGCACCAAAGAGAGGACTAGACGCATCACACTAGTTACTAGTGTCAAATCAAAATATCCACTACAGTCCTACAGGAGGTCAATCGCGAGCCCGAATAGCTCAGTGGTAACGTCTCTGACTGCAGCACTGGGTGACGCGGGTTCGAATCTCAGAAGGGACATGAGTTCCTTCAAGGTTGCAGATACGCCTTGCTGACGAGTGCCATCTAGCACGAAACCTAGGTCCAAGGCTTCCTGCCGATTGCCTCCAACCACCTAATATCAATCACAAACTATGTACACCGTGATGGCGGGCTACCTAGAATGGTGGCCACATTACAACCTGACTGATAAAATTCAGTCTGCACCAAAGAGAGGACTAGACGCATCACACTAGTTACTAGTGTCAAATCAAAATATCCACTACAGTCCTACAGGAGGTCAATCGCGAGCCCGAATAGCTCAGTGGTAACGTCTCTGACTGCAGCACTGGGTGACGCGGGTTCGAATCTCAGAAGGGACATGAGTTCCTTCAAGGTTGCAGATACGCCTTGCTGACGAGTGCCAACTAGCACGAAACCTAGGTCCAAGGCTTCCTGCCGATTGCCTCCAACCACCTAATATCAATCACAAACTATGAACACCGTGATGGCGGGCTACCTAGAATGGTGGCCACATTACAACCTGACTGATAAAATTCAGTCTGCACCAAAGAGAGGACTAGACGCATCACACTAGTTACTAGTGTCAAATCAAAATATCCACTACAGTCCTACAGGAGGTCAATCGCGAGCCCGAATAGCTCAGTGGTAACGTCTCTGACTGCAGCACTGGGTGACGCGGGTTCGAATCTCAGAAGGGACATGATTTCCTTCAAGGTTGCAGATACGCCTTGCTGACGAGTGCCAACTAGCACGAAACCTAGGTCCAAGGCTTCCTGCCGATTGCCTCCAACCACCTAATATCAATCACAAACTATGTACACCGTGATGGCGGGCTACCTAGAATGGTGGCCACATTACAACCTGACTGATAAAATTCAGTCTGCACCAAAGAGAGGACTAGACGCATCACACTAGTTACTAGTGTCAAATCAAAATATCCACTACAGTCCTACAGGAGGTCAATCGCGAGCCCGAATAGCTCAGTGGTAACGTCTCTGACTGCAGCACTGGGTGACGCGGGTTCGAATCTCAGAAGGGACATGAGTTCCTTCAAGGTTGCAGATACGCCTTGCTGACGAGTGCCAACTAGCACGAAACCTAGGTCCAAGGCTTCCTGCCGATTGCCTCCAACCACCTAATATCAATCACAAACTATGTACACCGTGATGGCGGGCTACCTAGAATGGTGGCCACATTACAACCTGACTGATAAAATTCAGTCTGCACCAAAGAGAGGACTAGACGCATCACACTAGTTACTAGTGTCAAATCAAAATATCCACTACAGTCCTACAGGAGGTCAATCGCGAGCCCGAATAGCTCAGTGGTAACGTCTCTGACTGCAGCACTGGGTGACGCGGGTTCGAATCTCAGAAGGGACATGAGTTCCTTCAAGGTTGCAGATACGCCTTGCTGACGAGTGCCAACTAGCACGAAACCTAGGTCCAAGGCTTCCTGCCGATTGCCTCCAACCACCTAATATCAATCACAAACTATGTACACCGTGATGGCGGGCTACCTAGAATGGTGGCCACATTACAACCTGACTGATAAAATTCAGTCTGCACCAAAGAGAGGACTAGACGCATCACACTAGTTACTAGTGTCAAATCAAAATATCCACTACAGTCCTACAGGAGGTCAATCGCGAGCCCGAATAGCTCAGTGGTAACGTCTCTGACTGCAGCACTGGGTGACGCGGGTTCGAATCTCAGAAGGGACATGAGTTCCTTCAAGGTTGCAGATACGCCTTGCTGACGAGTGCCAACTAGCACGAAACCTAGGTCCAAGGCTTCCTGCCGATTGCCTCCAACCACCTAATATCAATCACAAACTATGTACACCGTGATGGCGGGCTACCTAGAATGGTGGCCACATTACAACCTGACTGATAAAATTCAGTCTGCACCAAAGAGAGGACTAGACGCATCACACTAGTTACTAGTGTCAAATCAAAATATCCACTACAGTCCTACAGGAGGTCAATCGCGAGCCCGAATAGCTCAGTGGTAACGTCTCTGACTGCAGCACTGGGTGACGCGGGTTCGAATCTCAGAAGGGACATGAGTTCCTTCAAGGTTGCAGATACGCCTTGCTGACGAGTGCCAACTAGCACGAAACCTAGGTCCAAGGCTTCCTGCCGATTGCCTCCAACCACCTAATATCAATCACAAACTATGTACACCGTGATGGCGGGCTACCTAGAATGGTGGCCACATTACAACCTGACTGATAAAATTCAGTCTGCACCAAAGAGAGGACTAGACGCATCACACTAGTTACTAGTGTCAAATCAAAATATCCACTACAGTCCTACAGGAGGTCAATCGCGAGCCCGAATAGCTCAGTGGTAACGTCTCTGACTGCAGCACTGGGTGACGCGGGTTCGAATCTCAGAAGGGACATGAGTTCCTTCAAGGTTGCAGATACGCCTTGCTGACGAGTGCCAACTAGCACGAAACCTAGGTCCAAGGCTTCCTGCCGATTGCCTCCAACCACCTAATATCAATCACAAACTATGAACACCGTGATGGCGGGCTACCTAGAATGGTGGCCACATTACAACCTGACTGATAAAATTCAGTCTGCACCAAAGAGAGGACTAGACGCATCACACTAGTTACTAGTGTCAAATCAAAATATCCACTACAGTCCTACAGGAGGTCAATCGCGAGCCCGAATAGCTCAGTGGTAACGTCTCTGACTGCAGCACTGGGTGACGCGGGTTCGAATCTCAGAAGGGACATGATTTCCTTCAAGGTTGCAGATACGCCTTGCTGACGAGTGCCAACTAGCACGAAACCTAGGTCCAAGGCTTCCTGCCGATTGCCTCCAACCACCTAATATCAATCACAAACTATGTACACCGTGATGGCGGGCTACCTAGAATGGTGGCCACATTACAACCTGACTGATAAAATTCAGTCTGCACCAAAGAGAGGACTAGACGCATCACACTAGTTACTAGTGTCAAATCAAAATATCCACTACAGTCCTACAGGAGGTCAATCGCGAGCCCGAATAGCTCAGTGGTAACGTCTCTGACTGCAGCACTGGGTGACGCGGGTTCGAATCTCAGAAGGGACATGAGTTCCTTCAAGGTTGCAGATACGCCTTGCTGACGAGTGCCAACTAGCACGAAACCTAGGTCCAAGGCTTCCTGCCGATTGCCTCCAACCACCTAATATCAATCACAAACTATGTACACCGTGATGGCGGGCTACCTAGAATGGTGGCCACATTACAACCTGACTGATAAAATTCAGTCTGCACCAAAGAGAGGACTAGACGCATCACACTAGTTACTAGTGTCAAATCAAAATATCCACTACAGTCCTACAGGAGGTCAATCGCGAGCCCGAATAGCTCAGTGGTAACGTCTCTGACTGCAGCACTGGGTGACGCGGGTTCGAATCTCAGAAGGGACATGAGTTCCTTCAAGGTTGCAGATACGCCTTGCTGACGAGTGCCAACTAGCACGAAACCTAGGTCCAAGGCTTCCTGCCGATTGCCTCCAACCACCTAATATCAATCACAAACTATGTACACCGTGATGGCGGGCTACCTAGAATGGTGGCCACATTACAACCTGACTGATAAAATTCAGTTTGCACCAAAGAGAGGACTAGACGCATCACACTAGTTACTAGTGTCAAATCAAAATATCCACTACAGTCCTACAGGAGGTCAATCGCGAGCCCGAATAGCTCAGTGGTAACGTCTCTGACTGCAGCACTGGGTGACGCGGGTTCGAATCTCAGAAGGGACATGAGTTCCTTCAAGGTTGCAGATACGCCTTGCTGACGAGTGCCAACTAGCACGAAACCTAGGTCCAAGGCTTCCTGCCGATTGCCTCCAACCACCTAATATCAATCACAAACTATGTACACCGTGATGGCGGGCTACCTAGAATGGTGGCCACATTACAACCTGACTGATAAAATTCAGTCTGCACCAAAGAGAGGACTAGACGCATCACACTAGTTACTAGTGTCAAATCAAAATATCCACTACAGTCCTACAGGAGGTCAATCGCGAGCCCGAATAGCTCAGTGGTAACGTCTCTGACTGCAGCACTGGGTGACGCGGGTTCGAATCTCAGAAGGGACATGAGTTCCTTCAAGGTTGCAGATACGCCTTGCTGACGAGTGCCAACTAGCACGAAACCTAGGTCCAAGGCTTCCTGCCGATTGCCTCCAACCACCTAATATCAATCACAAACTATGTACACCGTGATGGCGGGCTACCTAGAATGGTGGCCACATTACAACCTGACTGATAAAATTCAGTCTGCACCAAAGAGAGGACTAGACGCATCACACTAGTTACTAGTGTCAAATCAAAATATCCACTACAGTCCTACAGGAGGTCAATCGCGAGCCCGAATAGCTCAGTGGTAACGTCTCTGACTGCAGCACTGGGTGACGCGGGTTCGAATCTCAGAAGGGACATGAGTTCCTTCAAGGTTGCAGATACGCCTTGCTGACGAGTGCCAACTAGCACGAAACCTAGGTCCAAGGCTTCCTGCCGATTGCCTCCAACCACCTAATATCAATCACAAACTATGTACACCGTGATGGCGGGCTACCTAGAATGGTGGCCACATTACAACCTGACTGATAAAATTCAGTCTGCACCAAAGAGAGGACTAGACGCATCACACTAGTTACTAGTGTCAAATCAAAATATCCACTACAGTCCTACAGGAGGTCAATCGCGAGCCCGAATAGCTCAGTGGTAACGTCTCTGACTGCAGCACTGGGTGACGCGGGTTCGAATCTCAGAAGGGACATGAGTTCCTTCAAGGTTGCAGATACGCCTTGCTGACGAGTGCCAACTAGCACGAAACCTAGGTCCAAGGCTTCCTGCCGATTGCCTCCAACCACCTAATATCAATCACAAACTATGTACACCGTGATGGCGGGCTACCTAGAATGGTGGCCACATTACAACCTGACTGATAAAATTCAGTCTGCACCAAAGAGAGGACTAGACGCATCACACTAGTTACTAGTGTCAAATCAAAATATCCACTACAGTCCTACAGGAGGTCAATCGCGAGCCCGAATAGCTCAGTGGTAACGTCTCTGACTGCAGCACTGGGTGACGCGGGTTCGAATCTCAGAAGGGACATGAGTTCCTTCAAGGTTGCAGATACGCCTTGCTGACGAGTGCCAACTAGCACGAAACCTAGGTCCAAGGCTTCCTGCCGATTGCCTCCAACCACCTAATATCAATCACAAACTATGTACACCGTGATGGCGGGCTACCTAGAATGGTGGCCACATTACAACCTGACTGATAAAATTCAGTCTGCACCAAAGAGAGGACTAGACGCATCACACTAGTTACTAGTGTCAAATCAAAATATCCACTACAGTCCTACAGGAGGTCAATCGCGAGCCCGAATAGCTCAGTGGTAACGTCTCTGACTGCAGCACTGGGTGACGCGGGTTCGAATCTCAGAAGGGACATGAGTTCCTTCAAGGTTGCAGATACGCCTTGCTGACGAGTGCCAACTAGCACGAAACCTAGGTCCAAGGCTTCCTGCCGATTGCCTCCAACCACCTAATATCAATCACAAACTATGTACACCGTGATGGCGGGCTACCTAGAATGGTGGCCACATTACAACCTGACTGATAAAATTCAGTCTGCACCAAAGAGAGGACTAGACGCATCACACTAGTTACTAGTGTCAAATCAAAATATCCACTACAGTCCTACAGGAGGTCAATCGCGAGCCCGAATAGCTCAGTGGTAACGTCTCTGACTGCAGCACTGGGTGACGCGGGTTCGAATCTCAGAAGGGACATGAGTTCCTTCAAGGTTGCAGATACGCCTTGCTGACGAGTGCCAACTAGCACGAAACCTAGGTCCAAGGCTTCCTGCCGATTGCCTCCAACCACCTAATATCAATCACAAACTATGTACACCGTGATGGCGGGCTACCTAGAATGGTGGCCACATTACAACCTGACTGATAAAATTCAGTCTGCACCAAAGAGAGGACTAGACGCATCACACTAGTTACTAGTGTCAAATCAAAATATCCACTACAGTCCTACAGGAGGTCAATCGCGAGCCCGAATAGCTCAGTGGTAACGTCTCTGACTGCAGCACTGGGTGACGCGGGTTCGAATCTCAGAAGGGACATGAGTTCCTTCAAGGTTGCAGATACGCCTTGCTGACGAGTGCCAACTAGCACGAAACCTAGGTCCAAGGCTTCCTGCCGATTGCCTCCAACCACCTAATATCAATCACAAACTATGTACACCGTGATGGCGGGCTACCTAGAATGGTGGCCACATTACAACCTGACTGATAAAATTCAGTCTGCACCAAAGAGAGGACTAGACGCATCACACTAGTTACTAGTGTCAAATCAAAATATCCACTACAGTCCTACAGGAGGTCAATCGCGAGCCCGAATAGCTCAGTGGTAACGTCTCTGACTGCAGCACTGGGTGACGCGGGTTCGAATCTCAGAAGGGACATGAGTTCCTTCAAGGTTGCAGATACGCCTTGCTGACGAGTGCCAACTAGCACGAAACCTAGGTCCAAGGCTTCCTGCCGATTGCCTCCAACCACCTAATATCAATCACAAACTATGTACACCGTGATGGCGGGCTACCTAGAATGGTGGCCACATTACAACCTGACTGATAAAATTCAGTCTGCACCAAAGAGAGGACTAGACGCATCACACTAGTTACTAGTGTCAAATCAAAATATCCACTACAGTCCTACAGGAGGTCAATCGCGAGCCCGAATAGCTCAGTGGTAACGTCTCTGACTGCAGCACTGGGTGACGCGGGTTCGAATCTCAGAAGGGACATGAGTTCCTTCAATGTTGCAGATACGCCTTGCTGACGAGTGCCAACTAGCACGAAACCTAGGTCCAAGGCTTCCTGCCGATTGCCTCCAACCACCTAATATCAATCACAAACTATGTACACCGTGATGGCGGGCTACCTAGAATGGTGGCCACATTACAACCTGACTGATAAAATTCAGTCTGCACCAAAGAGAGGACTAGACGCATCACACTAGTTACTAGTGTCAAATCAAAATATCCACTACAGTCCTACAGGAGGTCAATCGCGAGCCCGAATAGCTCAGTGGTAACGTCTCTGACTGCAGCACTGGGTGACGCGGGTTCGAATCTCAGAAGGGACATGAGTTCCTTCAAGGTTGCAGATACGCCTTGCTGACGAGTGCCAACTAGCACGAAACCTAGGTCCAAGGCTTCCTGCCGATTGCCTCCAACCACCTAATATCAATCACAAACTATGTACACCGTGATGGCGGGCTACCTAGAATGGTGGCCACATTACAACCTGACTGATAAAATTCAGTCTGCACCAAAGAGAGGACTAGACGCATCACACTAGTTACTAGTGTCAAATCAAAATATCCACTACAGTCCTACAGGAGGTCAATCGCGAGCCCGAATAGCTCAGTGGTAACGTCTCTGACTGCAGCACTGGGTGACGCGGGTTCGAATCTCAGAAGGGACATGAGTTCCTTCAAGGTTGCAGATACGCCTTGCTGACGAGTGCCAACTAGCACGAAACCTAGGTCCAAGGCTTCCTGCCGATTGCCTCCAACCACCTAATATCAATCACAAACTATGTACACCGTGATGGCGGGCTACCTAGAATGGTGGCCACATTACAACCTGACTGATAAAATTCAGTCTGCACCAAAGAGAGGACTAGACGCATCACACTAGTTACTAGTGTCAAATCAAAATATCCACTACAGTCCTACAGGAGGTCAATCGCGAGCCCGAATAGCTCAGTGGTAACGTCTCTGACTGCAGCACTGGGTGACGCGGGTTCGAATCTCAGAAGGGACATGAGTTCCTTCAAGGTTGCAGATACGCCTTGCTGACGAGTGCCAACTAGCACGAAACCTAGGTCCAAGGCTTCCTGCCGATTGCCTCCAACCACCTAATATCAATCACAAACTATGTACACCGTGATGGCGGGCTACCTAGAATGGTGGCCACATTACAACCTGACTGATAAAATTCAGTCTGCACCAAAGAGAGGACTAGACGCATCACACTAGTTACTAGTGTCAAATCAAAATATCCACTACAGTCCTACAGGAGGTCAATCGCGAGCCCGAATAGCTCAGTGGTAACGTCTCTGACTGCAGCACTGGGTGACGCGGGTTCGAATCTCAGAAGGGACATGAGTTCCTTCAAGGTTGCAGATACGCCTTGCTGACGAGTGCCAACTAGCACGAAACCTAGGTCCAAGGCTTCCTGCCGATTGCCTCCAACCACCTAATATCAATCACAAACTATGTACACCGTGATGGCGGGCTACCTAGAATGGTGGCCACATTACAACCTGACTGATAAAATTCAGTCTGCACCAAAGAGAGGACTAGACGCATCACA
Organism: Trichobilharzia szidati; assembly: GCA_944472155.2. Classification (NCBI taxonomy): domain Eukaryota; kingdom Metazoa; phylum Platyhelminthes; class Trematoda; order Strigeidida; family Schistosomatidae; genus Trichobilharzia; species Trichobilharzia szidati. The sequence continues at coordinate 36,097,905 of OX235272.1, forward strand.
CTAGTTACTAGTGTCAAATCAAAATATCCACTACAGTCCTACAGGAGGTCAATCGCGAGCCCGAATAGCTCAGTGGTAACGTCTCTGACTGCAGCACTGGGTGACGCGGGTTCGAATCTCAGAAGGGACATGAGTTCCTTCAAGGTTGCAGATACGCCTTGCTGACGAGTGCCAACTAGCACGAAACCTAGGTCCAAGGCTTCCTGCCGATTGCCTCCAACCACCTAATATCAATCACAAACTATGTACACCGTGATGGCGGGCTACCTAGAATGGTGGCCACATTACAACCTGACTGATAAAATTCAGTCTGCACCAAAGAGAGGACTAGACGCATCACACTAGTTACTAGTGTCAAATCAAAATATCCACTACAGTCCTACAGGAGGTCAATCGCGAGCCCGAATAGCTCAGTGGTAACGTCTCTGACTGCAGCACTGGGTGACGCGGGTTCGAATCTCAGAAGGGACATGAGTTCCTTCAAGGTTGCAGATACGCCTTGCTGACGAGTGCCAACTAGCACGAAACCTAGGTCCAAGGCTTCCTGCCGATTGCCTCCAACCACCTAATATCAATCACAAACTATGTACACCGTGATGGCGGGCTACCTAGAATGGTGGCCACATTACAACCTGACTGATAAAATTCAGTCTGCACCAAAGAGAGGACTAGACGCATCACACTAGTTACTAGTGTCAAATCAAAATATCCACTACAGTCCTACAGGAGGTCAATCGCGAGCCCGAATAGCTCAGTGGTAACGTCTCTGACTGCAGCACTGGGTGACGCGGGTTCGAATCTCAGAAGGGACATGAGTTCCTTCAAGGTTGCAGATACGCCTTGCTGACGAGTGCCAACTAGCACGAAACCTAGGTCCAAGGCTTCCTGCCGATTGCCTCCAACCACCTAATATCAATCACAAACTATGTACACCGTGATGGCGGGCTACCTAGAATGGTGGCCACATTACAACCTGACTGATAAAATTCAGTCTGCACCAAAGAGAGGACTAGACGCATCACACTAGTTACTAGTGTCAAATCAAAATATCCACTACAGTCCTACAGGAGGTCAATCGCGAGCCCGAATAGCTCAGTGGTAACGTCTCTGACTGCAGCACTGGGTGACGCGGGTTCGAATCTCAGAAGGGACATGAGTTCCTTCAAGGTTGCAGATACGCCTTGCTGACGAGTGCCAACTAGCACGAAACCTAGGTCCAAGGCTTCCTGCCGATTGCCTCCAACCACCTAATATCAATCACAAACTATGTACACCGTGATGGCGGGCTACCTAGAATGGTGGCCACATTACAACCTGACTGATAAAATTCAGTCTGCACCAAAGAGAGGACTAGACGCATCACACTAGTTACTAGTGTCAAATCAAAATATCCACTACAGTCCTACAGGAGGTCAATCGCGAGCCCGAATAGCTCAGTGGTAACGTCTCTGACTGCAGCACTGGGTGACGCGGGTTCGAATCTCAGAAGGGACATGAGTTCCTTCAATGTTGCAGATACGCCTTGCTGACGAGTGCCAACTAGCACGAAACCTAGGTCCAAGGCTTCCTGCCGATTGCCTCCAACCACCTAATATCAATCACAAACTATGTACACCGTGATGGCGGGCTACCTAGAATGGTGGCCACATTACAACCTGACTGATAAAATTCAGTCTGCACCAAAGAGAGGACTAGACGCATCACACTAGTTACTAGTGTCAAATCAAAATATCCACTACAGTCCTACAGGAGGTCAATCGCGAGCCCGAATAGCTCAGTGGTAACGTCTCTGACTGCAGCACTGGGTGACGCGGGTTCGAATCTCAGAAGGGACATGAGTTCCTTCAAGGTTGCAGATACGCCTTGCTGACGAGTGCCAACTAGCACGAAACCTAGGTCCAAGGCTTCCTGCCGATTGCCTCCAACCACCTAATATAAGAACTGTATTTTTTATGTGCAATGAAGCAGATTTTATTATTATTATTTTTATATTTACTCAGTAAAATGCTTTCTAAGTATATGAGTAGATTCTATCAACTAATCACCTTCATTACTCAGAAATTAAAAGACTCAGTAAGTTAAATGACACGAGAACCCTTTTTAAATTATCTTTTAGTCTTATCTTACACTAATTAACTCAAAACATTAACAAATTAAAATACCGCTTTTTACAATTAATTTAAACAAAAAAGAAGAGATGGAGAGGAGATTCAAATGACTGTTTTTTTTTGTGATAGTTCACTCTATCAGCAGTACTGTCTTCTTGTCTTAATTGTATCAATTTAATACGAAAAAGAAACCCCACTTAAATGGACATGTGTTTTACATTAGAAAGTAAACAAGAAATGTACATTTTTATCAGTCATTAGAACGTATTTTATCCACTGTTCAGTTTTCATTGAATGTTCTGTAAGGAAACACAGTGATGAGTCAAATTAAACTGAATCATTAAGAAAAAAACTAAAATTGTTTTATGTAAACTTTATTCCCTAAAACAATATTTTTACAGTCTCTAGAAGTCCTATTTTATAAGGTAAAAAGAAGTCAGTTGTTTTATAACCCCAGTCCCTTTTATTAGATTGTATAAAGAAAGAAGGCGCATATTGCTTGAAAAGGAGTTTTGAAAAATGGACTTTCTTTGTACAAAGAATGTTCATTTCTGATTCAACAACCAGATGTACTGATAAATTGGGGCTATGGGTTCCTCTTCGGGTTCTGTTCTTGCAGACGAATTCATGAGTCATCTTGGACAGACTCAAAGAAGTCGGAAGTAGAGACGACAACTTATTACTGAAAGTATATTGACGAAATGTTTGTGGTCTGCTATAATATGTACTACTCATTCACGATGTTTGGATGGCTCAATGCATTTACTGTAGACTATGAACATGACAAGTAGTTCCACTTACTTGATCTCAGCATAAAAAGAAGCAATGATGGGATGACTGAAAGAGCCATCTATTGAAAAGAAACTTGGACTGGTTAATACTCAAATTATCAAAGCTTTCCTCTAATTGCCTACAATAGGAGCCCAATAAAAATGTTGTTTAGTAGAGCTAGGGAGTTATGTTTAGAAAATAAGATTGAGTAGGAACTCACAATTATTGAAAAGAACCATAATCGAGGATGAATATCCCTGAAAGTTTATACTGTAATATGGGATTGAAAAAACACCTAGACCGAAACCCAAAACAGTTGAGAAGAAACCGGTTTTTATTTGTCTAGCGTAAAAAGGGTACAAGAACTGAAAAAAATTAAGAGTCCATTGAAAAAAACATTTCCCGCCGCCAGACTCATTCCACTCAGTACATGGTATGCTCCTTAACTCAGTCGAAAGTAGATAAGCATCCTGCTGATTTCAGCATTTACCGATTCACCTATCCCTGTGGCAGCAAGTGCATAGGAAGGACTGAGAGTAAAGTGTCTACCACATTTTCAGAGCCTATTCCTAAGAGTCTCCGTATGAAAAACAGCAAAGTGTTCTCAAGTGCGATTGCCAGATATCTGACTGAAACTGGACACGCAGTGGGAATTAGTCAGGCTTTCAAAACAATCAAAACACAAAGAAAAGCATGGTTACTTTGTTTTGCAGAAGCCACTGCCGTCAAAAGACTTCGACCTAACCTCTGTGTACAGAAAGATAACATGATCAACCTCTCACTACCTTCGTAACCATAATTGTTTTGTTTCTGTGCCTTCATGTTTTGTTCTGTTGCGAAACGATCCACTTAATTTTGATTTTCACTCAGTGAGCTGAACTCACTATACAGTTTCCAAATTTAATTAAGTGCTTGTTTATGTCATAATTTTACTTTACTGTTCACTCCCACCTTGAAGTCTTTGTCATAATATGCATAAATACACTCTGTTGTTCGATTTCGTCTTTTATCTCTATTCAATCCTTGTTTTCAAGAGGAATCTGAACTCTAAGCCCCTTCTTGTCTAATTATGCTACAAACAGTTGGTCTTTTATCACTGAATAATGTGTCTACTTACATCATCTTTGAAATTATGTTGCTTATACTTTATATCTGTAACCCGATGTCACTGTGAAAAAGGTCTGTTCAGATATTGCGAAAACCATATTTTGATATTGTTTAGGATGTTCTCAGTTGAAGAGAATCCAAAAAATAAAACGAGCTCATGTCATTCTGAAAATCTATTTTAGTTCTTTCTTTGTTCAAAAGAAATCAAATTTTCATACTAAGCTCCATTCTACTGACTGACGAATAAGATGAAATTAAAAGATAAGAGTGTTTTGACTCCTAAAGTTCATTAATTCCAACTGTGCTAAGCCAAAGTCATATACTAAGGATACTACGAATTCATCAGAGATGTTTTCGAGTGATTTAATCCACTTTAACTATATAATCACAATATTACATGGTTTGTGGCGAAATAATGAATGCCTAAGGGGACTATTTGATTTGAGATCTTCCCCACTCAGCAGAAGGAACAAGATTCTCATTTTCAACACAAATATGAAGTCAGTCGGTTCTTCTATACGGGTCAGAAACTTGCACTGCGTGTCAAGAAAAGGATTTGCAACATGTCCCAGACTTTCATCAACAGCTGCCCACTTCTCTGGCTGGCTCCATACTGAAGATCAAATGGCTGGCCAGAAACAATAAGCAACAAGAAATTATGGGAACAAATCAACAGACAAGAGTCGATTGCTCAACAAATATGTAGGAGAAAATGTATATGGATGGATCGGCCATTTATTGAGGAGGCCGTCGAGTGACGTCGCGCTCAATGCAGGCCATCACTCGAGTGGAATCCCGATGGGAAGCGACGAGTGAGTCCTCAGTGCGAGGGTGACATGGATTAGGTCGTGTGTGTTGGGGGAGGAGATGAGAAAGCTTGATTAATCGTGGAGAACAGAACAAAGTGGAGATGTGTTGTTGAAGCCAGCCCTCTGTTCCACTTGAAACCCATGAGAATAATAATAAGAGGAATATTGAATTAAAGCTAGTGACAGAGATCAGTTTATAGGTAGATCAGGTGGTTACGAAAAGAAATCCATTTAATGCTTTATGTGCTCCTAATTCATATCGCATGGAAAAATGTTCACACACTGCATTAATGTATTAACTGAATAGCATATCGACACTAGTGACAGCATAACGACTGATGTTGGATAGAATTTCGCTGAAAATAACAAAGTTTTAGACGACTTAATGCTGAAATGTAGTTCTGCCGAAATTTCAATTTTCCTCTAAGGTGAAATTATGGTCAGAATAGCATTTCTATTACCTTCAAATGAAAAATAATAGTTAATGAACTTAAGTGAATTGTTACCGTGGAGCTTCGTGAAAAAGTGAATCCACTCAGGTTACTAAACTTCGTCTACAATCACTTTTCAGCTCGCTTTCCGGCTGCCTATAAACGTTTATCTCCTATTCACATGATCTCCTTGATATCCCCTTTGGATGCCTAGCTTATCGTTTCCCATTCGGGTTCCACTTGAGGTCCTGGAGCGTATGTTCAGTCCATCTCCTACATATTTGTTAGGTGATAGGTTCTGAATTGGTTCGTTGCCAGAGTTACTTATTACCAGCTGACTACCTGATATTCAACATTGAAGGATAAAGACAACTATTGGAAATGCTAGTGGTGATGTGTATGGTAAGTTTCTAGACCACAAAGAACCATTAACTTGACATTAGTGTAAAACATCCCGATCTTCTTCATTGTAAGCTAAGTGCAGCTGCTTACTACGCTTATTTCAGAGTAATGAACCTCCGTCTTGCTTTTCCTAACCTGCCTATGACATACTTATACATGTTGCGTGTAGTTGAATTGATGGTACCAAAATACGAATACTTATTATTTCACATAAATAATGTAAAATTATTTATTCAGTTTTAGATGTTCCCGTCGATTGATTGGACTGAAGTGCTCGGTCTCAGGTTGACATGTTGGCTTTTTGTTCAGGTGCTTCGACGATTTCTGGACATGAACTTAGAAGTTAATTGGTGGAGGATGACTAGCAGTGGAATCCAGGATAAGCACTTCGTCCACTGCTCATCACCAGTCACCAATTAACTTCTAATTTCATGTCCAGACATCGTCGAAGCACCTGAACAAGAATCTCACATGTCAGCGTGAGACGGATCACTTCGGTCTAATCAATCGATGAGAAAATCTAAAATTAAATTAAATAATAAATATGACCCGTTGCACATGGTGGTGGTTCTCGTAACCGAATCGGTCCAGTGGATAACGCCTTGGCGTTTGAAACTGTGGGCATTGGGTTTGAGCCTTGGTGGGAACATCAGCACTCACTGCGGAATGCAAGGACATGCAGAAGACGAGTTCCAAGTAGGACTAAATATGTGTTGTCCTGGATTCCACTGCTAGTCACCATTCACCGATAATGTAAAATATTTTCCTGAATTAACGAGTCAATTCTATACATGCGATTGAGTTTTTTTATGAATTAAGATGAAATTTATGAGTGATAGTTTATACATCTATGGATACGGGATAATATAATGTTTCAAAATCAGATTTCAAGGGAAAGGATGTGTTTTAAACTGATGATTCCTCATGAGTCACGAGTCAGTCGTTTATCATCAAAATATATAAACATTAGCTATAAATAATTCTTTTTAATTTATTTTCTTGATTATAGCTTGAAACTACACAGTATTTTTAATACAAGTATGGAATTTTCGGCATGTGATATCGGTAGACTAAATTTCGCGAGGCGACCAATGAAATCAGGTGTGCGTCGGCAGGTGATTGAACCCTGGACCATGTGCATGATCGGCGAGAGTCCTAACCGCCGACAAGCAGAGTTAAATTTGCATTCCATTTGGTTGCATGCATCTTTTTTTGCAGACTGAGTCGCCTTTGTCGGCAGTGAATAACTGAAATTCCTGAGATGGAGATACAGGAATCTTGGGACATGTATATAACGGAAAAATTGTATGGAAAATCCCTCCTGAAAGATTCAGTTGCAGTATTCCTACTTATTTGGATATTACAACTAACTTTGCAATCATTATCCGTTTTCCGCCTGGATTGTATATACTATGTTGGTTCGATCTTTTTAATTCATGAATAATTCCCATTCGGACATTAGATTCGATCTTTATTATTCGTCTTTATTCCGGTTTAATCTCTCATTTTAACGCTACTGTTTGTAGTTATGCAACGCATCGGTGATGCGTTGTTTTACAATGTGATTTTGTTTGATTGGATGAAGATCATTCTGACCTTGTACTGTCTATGGGAAGCATTGATGTGTGATTCTCGAGGACATCATTTTTATCCCATCTTGATGCGAATATTTTTTTGATTCTCAGACACTTTGTTACAGTTGAATTTCGGTTAGCTAATTATGTCCTGCAGTACTTGTGTTATACCTAGAAAATTAACTGTGCAGCTGCCTAACGGAATTTTTGAGATAATTTTGAGTCTTTGTTGTTACTGTTGAATGTAACCACAGATTCCAGAAACGAATAATTGCATTTTCGCCATGTTTGGAGTGTTCTGTGGCTGTGCATGTCACAGGGAAGTGTTTTATCGGTTATGCAGTAGGACGCAGGGATCAGTTTCCCACATTCAGAACACGATGAGTCAGTTTTGTTCATAACAGTATATGCTGACATTTCAGTAGAATTTGAAACTTTTCAGCTGGACACGATATTTCACCGGAAAATTTCTAGACCATTTAGTAACAGGACATCCATTTTCAGAGTGACCTGAAAACTACGGGAGAAACGAAAACAAAAAGCAGAACACCTCTGTCTAATTCATCAGACGGTATGTGTGAAGCTATATTAAAGGATGAAATGAGCACTGAATTGACTGTGAGTGTCAAGAATTCCCAACTCTGCAAGAAATATAGAGTTTTAGATGTACCAGAATCAAAATAGTGGGTTTTGTTCAGTCATAATAATGACTGACTCAACATTAAGCCAGTTTAAAAGACAAATAGGTTAGTTGAGACAGAATTATGGATATGTAACATAAGTTATGATTTAGGTATAAGAAGATACTGATGGCTCGTGAAATGTGATGGGACTGTTACTAAAAATAGGTTGTCGAGCATGCAGTCTGCGCAGGCATGCAGCAGCAAGTGTGAATACATTTCTATGAAGTGAGGCACAACGTTAGAGTTTACCTTAGTAGAGTGTGGGTCAATAAACCGACGGATAGACTTAGATGGTAGAAACTAACTCGAAATGCATTGGAACTGAATAGGAGATCAGTAAATCTTGTCCCACACTGCTCCACAGCATATTATAGAAGACTCAGTCTCATCCAGTATTTGGTAACAGGGATGATGTATGCGTCATTACATAGAGTATGTGTTGCGACAGAGTTGAAAGGGATGGAAAAATTTCTTCCAAATCTACCAGATAAAGATGAAAGTGGAAAGTCAAGTTGAGATTAATGCGTTGAAGAAGAACACAGTAACAAGCTAATCATTATTAACCTGATGACAAAGTAAAATCAACATAATTTACCCCGCTTCTTGACTTCCAACACTGCTCCAGATGGTTTCATATATTAATTAATGGATATCAGCTGTAATGATTATTTAGACAGTCTCCTAATAATTCAACAACTTTTTGGGGAAGGAATTAGTTTGCAACAATCATTCAAGCATTATTTTAAGAACTTACACCAGTTAGAGAACCACTTGGCACTAGGGAGCATTGGACAGCTTCTCTGCTCTAGTTTGAGATTATTCTGTGGCGCACAGTTACTGCCTTTTATAGAATAAGAGAAAGGGACATTGAGGCCATCACGTTACCATCCAGTCATTAGATTGAAATCCAATGTCCTGTGAGTTTCAACTCTCGTCAATTTGTCATATACAGTCACCGCCATGTAATGTTATCAGCTAGTATCTGTCCTCACATCCAGCTTGAGGAATTCCACTGGTGACAACCTTAATAAAACTGCTGAACAACAGAGTACCTCTCTCTGAACTTCAGGTTTCTATATTGGATCGTTTGCGACAGTCGCGGTCATGCGCTTCCCAAACGTCCAAATATTTTTTTATTCCTTCACGTTCCCAGTGGAACATAGGACTTCAAGCTAGTGGCTTGAAGTTTCTGTAGCAGTGTTTATTTTACAGGATGTGGTTGCTAGCCTAATGCCCAACCTTTCCTCTTCACCAGCATTATTTCTGGCTTAGCGAGGTAAAGGTGTGCGTCGGCCGGGGATCGAATATACGTCCAAATATAAAGCCACCTTTCTACTTATTTCAAATATTTTATTCCTTTGTGTTCCGATTGAAAAGTTGGTCTTCAAGCTTGAACTCTCAAAAACTAACAAAAGCAGTGATGTTTCTTTTTACAGAATTTAGTGGATAGCCTCACACCCAGCCTTCTTCCTATACAGGTCTTACTAACAGTTAAGACATATCTGGAAGTGAGTCTGGCAGGAGTCGAACGCTAGACCGCTTCTATGGTTGACGAGTTTTCTGCCACTGTGCCACTGATGCATATGAAGCTATATAACTGTGGTTTCATAAGTAACGTCCCTGTGTGAATGAACAGATCCTGTGGGCAGTGAAATCTATATAAACCTGAATTCTGATTTGAAATATTTCCTAAGATCATTTTGCTTGGTTTTGCCTGCCTGCCTGGTTTCAACGTAGAACTTCGCAACAGTGTGCAGCAGTTCGAGCCACCATACTTCACTCAGCACACAAAGCCAAAGAAGAATATTGAAAGAAACGTAAAATAGAGACAGTAACCTGAGATATGAAGCAAAAAGAATAGTAATATCGAAGAACCACATAGTTTTATTGGGTATTATAAGACACAAGGAGTGGATACATCTGAACCATTGACAACGATTTTGAGCCATTTCAATAATTGTCTCCAGCCTTTATTGGTTTTTATTATCCCGAGGACCCTAACCAGGAAGTCTACACCCCTCTACGTGGCTGGTTGGCTTAAGCTAACTGGTGTGGATTTCATTGACTGATGAAGCTATGTTTTGGTTTGACCACCACTGGCTCTTTTCAAACCTGACCCTATGTCAGCTAACATTGCCCGTCGAGGAAGGCAATAACTTGGCATGCGTAAAACATGTCCTAGATATCTCAATCGATGTATTATCACAGCCTCGTCTATTTTTTTCTCCTCCTTACCTAGCACTCAACCTAAGCCTAACCTAAATATCGCTCACCCTATTATACCATTTCACACGAGAGATAGAACTCAGGCACGTATGATCAAAGAGAGCTAACCGGCGTTTTCATGTCTTACACCCTCAATGACCATGTCTCACTGACAGCCATAAAGGAGGAAAGAGTGAACTGCTGCGCAGTACACATGCCCTTTGGTCGATAGTCGGATATCACGTCTACGACAGAGACGGCGTAAACTGGCATATGCAAAGCTTGCTTGGTTTTGCTTCATTTTACCCTGTATGCGGCTAACTAATCTTTCATGTGACTAGTTAATTTAAGCTTATTTTTGGGTAGTTTAAAACTGTTTGTCTCATTTTCCGCATTTATGTTACTTTGGTTTTCTTTTGCCAGTTGTCAGTATAGCGGTTTTGATACACTTCTGAGTAATGACACAACACAGTTTATGCTTCTTTTTTGCATGATGTTAAAAAACACACAGCAAATGTATCAAACTGCTTATACTTCATTTTTATTTTGATATTCACTACACGTTTACTGAATAGCTATGTCACTAAATCAAGATAAATCTTGTTACTATTATTGCCGTCAAAACAATTCGTATTATGCATATATGTAATCTTTTATTTAGAATAGATCCATAAAAGGATGAATTAACTTATTTTACGGATATCCAGATTCTCCTGGAAAATCTGTCGAAAAAAAAATAGACGAAGAGGCGATAAATTATGTTTACAACAAATATGATTGGATGAAAACAAAGCGGTGAATACACTGATAATTAACCAGTGGCCCCAAACTTCACATTTGCTAAATAGATGTAATTGTACAAGAATGTTTTTAATAACTATTCGGCTGTCATCAATTGAGAGATGAATAGATTACCTATTGGATTATGATATGTGTGTACATAAAATGTACACTTATTGTTTAACTATGAATAAGTATGTCTCCGGTATATATCTAGTTGATGACTTCAGCTCAGGATAACACAGTACTGTCTCTCTCTCCATCTATCTACCCGTTTCATCACTCAGTGTATATCAATTAGGTTGTTCAACACACAAGTCCAACACAAGGTATACTGAACATATAGAATGTTACAGAGAATGTTGTAACTAATTTATGAACCAATTATCGAGCTTTTCTTGTGTCTCCATTGTCATCTTTAAAGAATTCTAATAAAAAATAAACATAACCGGAGGAATATATACAGGTTTTGCCAAGTTGTATGCACAGCATAAAATACAAGTCATAATTAACTTACTGAACTTCTGTATAGAATCGAGATGAGTCGGGGGGAATCTTTTATGTTGAGAAGAAACATTTAGGCAGAGTATTCTAATTTAAATGAGTTAGTTTGTAGGGATTTAGTTGATTCTGAGTTTGATCGGAGGACTGAACTCTCGTCGAGGAAATACTGGAAAGCTGTTTTGCCCTGGTTAAAAGGCGAGCTCGTTAACTATTCAGTCACTGGGACGGAATCCAATTGCTATGAATTCTAACTTCTGTCAAATAGAGATTTCAGCAGGCCTGCCAGCCCTTCTACACACTTCCTACTGACAGATTTAAAACGTGCAGAAATGAACTCAGATAGTGCTTCAATGAATATTAATTTGATAGGCATCGTGTACTCATTTACCAGGAAAACATCAATTGATTCGACCTGCTTAACTCAGACCTGTTTATAGTGTATAAAGGTATAGTGATAGCTGCAGACATCCGGAAATATGGAACTAAGATCAAACAGACGAATAGACAATAATATATCCAAGCCAAATTCACTCTAAGTAGTTTGAAAATAAATAGGTATTGGGTATAGGATTTTCATTCTTTAACAATTTTTATTTCCCAATGAATGAGAAACAAAAGGATATTGTTTTTACTGGCGTTTCGCTATTTAATGTTGCTAATACTTTTATCAAAGTAACGCTATTAAACTAGAATTTACAAAGTCTCCACTTAAATGTAATAGGTTTGTCCTGTGCATATCACATCATATTCCAAGCATTTTGTTTTATAAACACAATTAGATTGTAAATCCTTTGAAATTTCAAAGGATTCCTCCCGAGAAATAGAGATCCGAAGCAATCAGAAATTCAGCTGAACTATAAAATCTTCAAAATCATCAGTCATAAGTTTACAAGCTATGAAATCAGGCTACAAAATTGACTTTGACAATGTTGAAATCATTCAGAGAAATTTCAGAGATCATAAAGAGCCTCTGTTATCAGCAGCACTTCATACTGAGTGGAATCTAAATTGCCTGAAGAGAAACTAAGAAAGAATTTGACATGGTTGAAACACCCCCGTCCTCCATGAAATGACAAAATCAATACGAATGTGATAAGCAATTTCATTATGTACACACACGCTGCTTTTTAAAATTTTTTACGCTTATCAAGTCCAACAATCTTCACTTGATTTTGTTAAATTCATCGACTGGCCAATTTGACAACGTAAACATTACCTCATGCTGATGAACAATGATTAGGTTGTTATGTATACACTGAAATTTTGTAAATCTTGGTTTAATACTACTTTAATAAAGCTATTAGCAGCATTAAATAGTGAAACGTCAGTAAAAACAGCAATATCCTTTTGACTCTGATTCATTGGGAATTACAAAAACTTTCAAAAAAATTCAAAAATGTATAGATTTCTATAAAATAGTGAATGACATGATATTTGGGCCTTCTTGATTACGCTTGATTGTTATTAATCAGCTTTAAATGAGTACATTGAACAAAATCCCATATTCAGTCATCATAGCACAGTAGTAATAGGCTTTTGGATAAACAAATATGCATGATCGTATTACACTTCACTTTCAGTTCAATAAACTAAAATATCTGTCATGTAATCAAGAATTCTGTAAACCCAGCCAATAAGAACACGTGTTTTTCATTCAAATAATCAAGCAGTCTGAATGCCTTGATATTATTTGGTTGATAATGACTAGTGGTGTGATCCAAAATGTATATTTCGTCCTATTTAAGGCTTTTTACATGGAGATACTTGCATCTCCAGTAAGATATAGATTCCTGGTTTCTCACTGCTACTCACCAGCATCAAAATAACATTATGTCGATCTCCAGACATCGTGAAGGCGTCCGTATCAGAGGCTGACATGTCAACAGAGACAGAGAATTTCCGTTCAATATAATCAGTCAGTGGGTTAATATTTTTTATTATAGCTTGATTCCAGAAAGTATTTTTGGTACAGGTATTGCATTTTCAGCTTGTGATATCGGTAGACCAAATTTCGCAAACAGACAATAGATATCAGGTGTGCGTCGGCAGGGGATTGAACCCTGGACCACGTGCATGGTCAGCGAGAGTCATAACCACTAGGCCACCGACGCACTTTTCATCGCCAGAGTTTCTTGTTACTAGTTCTTTCTGGCTGGCTGGCTGGCCATTTTTTAACACTGAAAATGCGAATACATTCAGGCAAGTAAGTAACTGTTATAACAAAATAATGAATTGAAAGTAACACTACTGAATTCTTGTAGTTAAAGTATACACATAAGTTCACTGGTGAACGAAATTCAGTTTAATAAGGTCAGAGGTCAGAGGGTGATGAAAATTCTGGTCCATATTCGAATGGAGTAACTAGAATAAACTGTGGGTTACAGCGATAACCTAGACTTGAGTTCTTCACAAACTAATTCATTTGAAATAATTTTAAATGTGTATATTTGCACACCTATTAAACTGTGTCATAATCAGTCAGCAAAAGACCTGGTACACTAATAGTGAGACACGGGAACTTAACTAAATTTAGACAGGTGTGTGAAATGCTATGATGTCAATTATGCACCGAAGTGGGCGACTGTGAAGCGGGACTTACATTGGTGTAGAGGCTGTCTGAATATTGAACAGAACTGCCTCAATACATGCATGAGGTATCAAGAAATGTCTTATGCACCAAATGATAAAATAAAGATAGGAGAAATACAGTCATCCAAGTCATGTTTCACAGTCATGAAGTTACACTTGGTATTACAATAAACAATAAGTTTTATTCCATATATATATAATCTTAATAAAGGTCAGATGACAGCAAGAGCCTACCATTTAGACAGATTAGAAACCGAATGTCAAAAATCATCACTGAAATTTGTAGGGGAGCCATATAATTCTGCAAATAAAATGAGACAAGTGAAAAATTTCACCCAGATACTAACTAACCCCTTAGCATGTGTATATTTTTAGATAAAATCTTTGAGGCTGACACCAATTTTCGCCTCTCGAATACCTTCACAACTATAAAGATTAGGAGAGATTTCCAGGGAAACTATTACCAGTCACTTGATAGCATTTTATTTAAAGTAGTGTTTACAGTGAGCAGGACAGGGGCATTGCAGCAAAAATCAAGCCACATCTTTACAATCTATATTTCTTCCTCCTCTTTTATTCATACTGAATACAACCATTCAGCTTAGACACCGAATGGTATTCACTTCAGTCAACTGTTCTGTTTATCTTAAATATGAAATGAATCACAATATAAACAATTAGTTAGTTGAAGTATTTACTTTTTATGCTTCAATGATTATCTATACGGATACAGAGCGATTGTTTATACTGTTAATTAACCATTTCACATCTTACCATTTTTTGATTTTTGATTTTTTTTTTGATTCGGTAAATTCTGACAATTAATATTTGTCTATCTTTTTTTCCTCTTTTTCTTACTACAAATCAGTGAATAATTAGTCATAGCTTTCTATTTCCCGGGCTTAAGAATTCCGGTACTTCACTATGATTTATCAGTTTGTATTTAGTTGTTTTAATTATACAGAAATAGGTAGGCTGGGAAATTTGAATCCCAAAGCTGATTGGCAGGCGATTGTAATTTTTTGTTGAATTCGTTATTATCTGAGAAGGATAAAGTGTGAATAAAAATTCTTTTCATTTAATTTCACTTTTAATTATTATATGAATTAGGATAATTATACCTGTGCAACTGTGATACAATAATTACTAATGTTGATAAACACCCTTTTTTATACCTTCATCCATTAATCATCGATTTGATTGAGTAGGGAAGTATGCAAAGAAAAGTAATGTTACACTGTTTGTTAAAATGTAAGATAGTGAGACGATTTAGGATAGCTATGGGTTCGCAGACCTCTGTTGCTGGAGAGCAGGACTAGTTATCAGAAGGTTAATGTTTTGAACCTTGCTGGTGCCTAGATTTTCACTATATCTTCAATCATCACCCATTACTTATATTTTAGCTATAAAATAAAACACTGTTTATATTTGAAAAAGCTACGAGTAATAAACCAAATGCTGGTCGCGTACGTCGGCGGTTCAGTCGTTGAATGCTCACCAACCAGTTATGTGGTCTGGTTTCGAATCTTAGCGAATGCACCTCAAAACATTATCTGATCGGTGGTAACCACGAAAAAGGAGGAGGGTTGGACGTGAGGTTAACAACCTCAATCTGTAAGAAGACACCATCACTCCTCAAACTTTAAAGATAAAACCTGAAGCCCTGTGTTCCACTTGGAACGCAAAGGAATAACAAGCACTGAATGAAAGAAGTAAGGTGTGAGGTGTTTTCAGAGAAATAGTTTTATAGAGCTAGAATACATTTTTATTCTAAACTGATCTATATATAAGGAAAAATTGGTTTGAGTCTTCGCTGAGTAGTTTGAAGAAAAGATTTGTATCGCTTAACTTGAATTCACGATTATTTTAATTTTATTTCTTTACGTTCCCAGTGGAACAAAGGGCTTCATGCTAGACCTTTGAAGTTTCGGTAGCAGTGGTTTTATTTTTACTGGGTGGAGCTGCTAGCTTCACTCCCAATTTTCCCTCTTCACTGGTCTTACTAAAGGAGTGTACTAGCGGGGGGTCAAACCTCGAACCACATGCGTGGTTGACGAAAGTTCTACAGCCGAGCTACGGATGGTAGTAAATAAATATGGTTTAGTTTTATGATTTTATAAGTATTTTTCAAGAGATATATTCACATAAGCTGTGACATCGTAGATTTTGTGATATCCTGGCCTTACAATTACTCATTAGGTACTGCTACGACATTCATTTACCTCAACTAAAAACCAACAATAAATATTATGATGGGATATAACTAACTAACGCTGCACTGATGAAACGGCAAAGCCGAAACTAAATGGGATACTTAAATTTTAAGGTTTGATGATAGCACGCATAACTTAATTATCATTCCCTTGGGTTCCGAGAAGAACACAAGACTTCAGCAGCACATTGCCATTCCACTATGATTTCTGCTTTCTTTTGTAGGTGTTTCCTTGGTCACTTACAAGATTTATCTTCCTCTTCACACGATTTATTCCACGTGAACCTGGGATGCCTAACTTATCGTTTTCTATTCCGTTTCCACTGGAGGGACTGCCTGGCCCTGAATTTGTATACTCTTCCTTTATTAAGTCAGTTGTCACTATTACTATTCTCACTTTCAATTGTCCCCAGTATTATTTCACTCAATCCAATTGTCATTCTAAATCAATTCTGTTTTGCAACGTTAAATTCTATGTTATCAAATTTCACACGGTATTACGTAGCGTTTTAATTTTTATTGTCTTTGCCCACTAATCCCATAATTTTACACCTCTTCCAAGTTCTATACATCCTGTGAATTAGTCCATATATGACATTAACTCTTTTGCCTCTTGACACTTGGCATTTAATTATGACTATAACCCTAAATATTTTAATTGCATTTCATACTATTACTATTATTTTATGTATTCACATCTATGATTCAAATCCCGCACCGGATATAATTTCCGACTGTACAGTTTGACAATAAATTCGTTGAAAACAGTCTCTTCTCTGAATCACTTGTTTTGATGTTATATACTTGTCTGTCTTTATCAGTGAAAGTTTTTTGCAGATAAATGAATATTTACTCATTCCATTTTGTTTCCCAGGTTTGAGAATTCCGGTTATTGACCGGAATACATTATTTGTTGACATATATATATATATATGTACAAATGGTAAACTGGGAAATTTGAATTCCGTTCTGATTGACAAGCGATTTTCGTTATCTGAGAAGGATAGTGTGTGAATCAAATTACTTTTTAATTAATTTTATTTTTATCGTTAAATGAATTAAGACAATTATTCCTACAACTAATATTATTATTACTAATTTTGTCAAGTTTTTCTAATTTGGCAATCCATTTTTTTAGTAATTAAATAGGATAACTCAATAACCGTTAATTTGAAATAGAAGATGAAATGCTCTATTACTTGGTAAAATATATAATAGTGAAACTATCTGCGCTTACAAGAAGAGAAGACTCTAGAAGATTTGAACTTGGCAGATGATTTATGTCTAATGTCACCCCGACTCAAAGACCTAGAAATGGAAATCAACAGGTTTGAAGAAGAAGCGGTGAAGACGAGATTTCGAGTGTATGTGGAGATGACAAAGGTAAAGAGAGTCACCAGTCATTTTCAGTGGGAAAAATGTGAACAATAAGTCACTACTTTCACTTATTTGGGCTGCATTTTTTTCAACTAAAAGACGACGTCAAAGTCAATTGGGATTAGAAGAGCAAGCTAGACCATCAATAATGGGAAATTGGTTTGAAAAAATCCTGAGCAAGACCTAAATCTTCATTACTGATGTTAAGTAAGGCCTCTATATCGCTCAGACACTTAATGTATTACCAAAACCATTTCTAACAGGCTACTGCAAAATTCCGTCAACAGCCGTCTTCCCTGGCCTGATACTGATGAAAGGATAGGCAATAAGGAACTCTGGAAACAAACCAACCAAGAACTTATAGCCCAACAAATACGCCAAAGGAAATAGAGATCGATCGGACACATTCTGAAGAGACCGTTGAGTGAAATAGCAAATCAGACCAACGAATGGAAGCCAAACGGAAGAGGACGAGTTAAGCATATGTCCTAGGGTTACATGGAGGAGATTCTGTGGGAAGGAGTTGGAAGCTAAAGGGGACAGAAGATGACATAATGAAATAGAGATGCGCTCTTGAAGCCTTATTCTCCACTCGGAACCTAAGACAACAATAATACTATTGATAATGAGTGAAACCATCTGGTCTGCTCAGTTAGTACAGAGCAAGACTAGTAAATTTGTAAGTTGATGGTTTGAACCACATCGACGACTTGATATACACTTGAAGTTCAATCAAAACCTATTAAGCATATATGATAGCTGAGACTGAGCAGTCGTTCTTCAATGAAAGAACTAAGGTTATAATAGAAGTATAAGGCTTCTTTCCTAAGAAGTAGTGATTTAAAAGAATAGACTTCTAGATGAAGGCTCAGTTGGAACAAAGCAGTGGAATCAGGTAAATAAGATCATATGCATGCAAAACAGCTTGAAAATAAGTGCAGGAATATATGATGGGACATCTGGTTGGTTCAAGGCTAGGTTCGGTTCGAGTTAGAGGTTAAAATTTGTCGCTTTAACACGAGAGGTCGTTTCTAGGTCATTGGTTCTACGGTTCCTATGAGTGTATATTCTCCAACTTCTCTGGAATGATTTTATACTGGTATTATAAACTGATCAGTTCATAGGAATAATTTAGTTTTATTCCTAATCCCTTGCTTTGATCGATATGATTTAACTTGAATCCGAAATCTTGTCTTATTATTCCTTTATGTTCCGAGTTGAACATAGGGCTTCAGCCTAGAGCTTTAAATTTTCGGTAGCAGTGGTATTTATTTCTAGCCTCATGCTCAACCTTCCCTCTTTACCAGTCTTATTACTCGCTTAGCGAGGTAAAGGAGTGCATCTGCCGGTGATTGAACACCGAAATGCTTGCCTGGTTTGAGAGCATCCTACTGCTGTGCCACCAACGCACTAAATCGATAATGCCAGTATCTAATTATCCAAGCATGTGAAAGCCTGTGACTTTTATGATTTTATAAATTTTTATTTTAACAAGTGTAATCACTCAAGCTGGGCGACTGTACACTTCATGATCTCGTGATTTTTAAATTACTCATCAGCCATCTCTATGACTTTCTTTTCTTTCAATTAGATGTCGACTACAAATAAGACCACGTGATGTAACTGATTCATGCCTTAGAACTGGATTGGTGAGGCCAAAACTAAGTGGGTAATATGCATAGTTAAATTTCAGTGTTTATAATAACACTTACACCTTAAAGGATGTAAAGCATAATTTACCTATACCCTTCCATTATCGTAGTCTGAAGATGTTATTATCGATACGACGACTCACTATCAAAAGTTACACTCACAGCAGAGGCATCCAGAGAGAAAGTTAAACATTGTGAAAGAAATCTTCAACCAAAATGAATTCACAACAAAATACACTGACAGAAGCATAAACCGAAAGTTCTCAGAAACAAAACATTATTGTTATCGAAAAAAATTCTACTTGAACCTAGATTTCAAAGAAGACTTAAAGTGTGGTATTCTTAAGAGGGAAAATTTCATCATTTTTGAGGAGAACATTCTCCGCAGCAATGTTGAGTAGTGTTTCCCAATATTCCACTAGTCTGCAGAAGTCTGAAGGACAAGATCTTGCATCTGACCAATTTTTTGTGTAAACAGCAGTTCACCTGTACTTGTGGAACCAGGTGTATGGATTGTTTGATGGGTTTCTCGTCTAAAATGGTTCAAGAACACTATCTTGTATGGTTACAGAACGACCGCGTTGGCTGTCTGAGGAGTGCGATAATTGATAACCTTATCAACACGGGTCATTCCACCTCAATAAGTGTCTCATTCAAAGTAATCTGCAAAGTAAAGAAAAACCTACCAAAAGCAAAACGCTTTTTACAATGCTTAAGCTGTATCCAGAGCTATGCAGTTCTATTCAGTCTTCTTCAGCCGGCTGAACTCTTGCCCCTAAACTTTCATTTCCTTCTGACACATCCTCTTCTGCACCACTCTCTGATGCATAACTCGTCGTATCCCATTTTGCTTCCACTAGACGGCTTGGATCGTGAGTCATTCAACAATCAATTCCATCTTCAATTCCTTATAATATATATATATATATATATATGTATATATATATATATAATATTAGTGCGATTCATCTGTACCAAGGCGAGAAAAAATAAGTGTATGTTTGCTCATTTAAGGATACATTTCATACACTTATTCCCTTTTATGAATTTGAATAAAACAAGAATAACAATGATTTGTGCAGAATAATGTGGTGTCACAACTTATTTCATTTGCCTCTCATTAGCTGCTTGCAGCCTGAATAAATTATTAAGTTTTTGGACAGAGACGCTAAAACACATTTGCAAATTTTACATGATGTCAGCTGACAGGAGGTACCGCAGTTTGTAAACAGTGCTCAGAAAATTACGCTTTTATAGTTTTACACAGGAAGTTCAGGTTTAAACAAAGTAAATGAATGCAAACAATGGTAAAGGAGTTACGATATAAAGACTAGAAGTTCGTAAGATGATGAGCAACTAATAAACTGGGTGACAATGTACTGATTTCAATTCAAATCATAGAAACAAGAGACAAAGAAAAATATACGAAAGAGAAAATTAAGACATCCATTTACCAGGGCAATGAAAGACTGACGACTACTTCTTTCCAAACACACAAATCGGATTTCAGGCGCTTAATAAAGACTGCTTCGGAAAATTTCAGGGGGAATCAACTCTTTTTCATATTGATAATTTTGAACGGTCTTGAGACGTCCACCTCATGACTAGTGTTAAGGAGATGCCTAGTAATGGCACTTTTGAAAGCATTTGTTCCCTTGAGACATAGACTTTTTGGCACCTGTTCAGAAAATACGAGGTGTGCCTTTCTTTCTGTTCTCCTAATGTATCTGCTCTTACAGATGCTTGTAAATTTGCCTGCACACCTGTAGTTAACATGAAAGAAGGGTATCTGTCGACTTTTGACTGCACCAAAGAACATGTTGTTCGATGGACGGGAACCAACATAGCTGCAGGATAGGCTCTGTCTAGTGACGTACTTAATCTTCTAATGATAAGAAGCTGATGAGAGGCAAACGAAATAAATGATGGTAGCATATTATTCTTGCTTTATTCAAAAGTATACATTTGTTTTGGTTTCTCTTCACCAAATGAGCACTGCTCAAATACACAACCAATTATATTACAAATATATAAATTTTTGAATTGCCATAAATATATCTTTTGGCTTTCGATAAATATTGTTGTTCGCGTTCATAAGTGCTTTGACTATTAATAACTTAGTTACC